>VZRW01006859.1:23527-34160 GCA_013398125.1 Aegotheles bennettii | reverse complement strand
GGGCGCGCGCCCAACCCCGGGTCTGGCGCGACCCCTGGCGGCGGCGCTGGGCGCGGGCGGTAGCAGGGCCGGGCCCTGGAGCTCTCCCTTCGTCCCTCTCATTTCTCCTTTATCCCCCTTCCTTACGGTCAGGCGGGCCCGCCCGCTGCGTTAGGCGGGCATTCGGGAGGGGCGTCAGGCGTGCTCCGCCTCCCGGCCGTGTGAGAAATGGCGTCTGTAAAGGTGCTGTCACGGAAAGCTGGGCCGAGGGCCGGAGTCTGGCGAGGCTCTGTCACACCGCGCCCTGGGCACTGCTGTCACCGCCATCCTGCGCGGCTGCCCGGCTGCGGCCCCGCCGCGGTGCCGTTCACACCAGTCGGTGGCCAAGAGCGGTGCCCTGCAGGGAGCATTGCTGGGGCAAACCCAGGGACAGATGGGGCGAGATGGAAGCCAGGACCCTACAGACCACAACACAGCCGATCACAAACCCCGCTCCTCCTGTCAGCCCCGCCTGGAGCTCTGCACTCCCCACGGGGGAGCGTGTGACTTCCTACACCTCACACTGAGCTGATCCCGACTCTTGCTTATGGAAAACACTGGCATTTGTTTGAAAGGCTTCTTAAAAAGATGCCAAACCAACCATTAGTATTTTTGGTGGGCAGATCTTCTTCTCAGTTGCGCAGAGGGGCTACCAGTGGCTGCACGAGTGTGAAGGCTGCTGCAATGCTGACACATGGCAACAAAACACATGCTATGGACCTGGGAGGTCTTAGTCCCATCCCCAACACAACCATCGGGCTGCAATGTGGTCCTGCATAAAAGCATTCCCCCGTGTAAAATGTAAATGCCACGTCTGTTTCTCCTACAGCCTCTTCAGAGCTGTGATTATCTTACTAACGCCTGTAGTACAGGACCCCAGCCGCGTCCGCTCTCACTACTCTGCCACGAAAGTAATACTGAGCAGCAGCGAAGGACCAGAAGAAAGGGAAGACAGAGAATGGGAAAATAACTTTGAGTTTTGAGGTTTAAGAAGCATCACTGTATTACTCTTCCACTCTGCAGTGATATCTCCAGTGTCAGATGGAGTTTCTAACACATACACACACAAAATACAACTAAAGTTAAGACTGTAAGTGGAAAAAGGTCTCTGAACTCACTGTGGGAATGAGCACTGAGATTTTAGAAATTATGTCTTCAGTACAGATATCTATAGTAGCAAAATACTATGATAATGAGGATAATAATTGCTATGGGCATTCAGGGATTATTATAGCTTCAGAAATAAAGATATTAAAATAATTTGCTGAACAAGATTAGGTATGGAACTCTATTCCACCAAACCCATCTCCATATTTTCATTAAATGGGGTCTACCAGCTGGCAAGTCAGTCAATTTGAGAAAAATCAAGTTTAAAAAACCCCATCTTGGAGCACTGTTACTGTCCTTGAAATTGTTCATAATGTTTCATCTTGTGAATTGTTTTGCCATTAAGAAAAGAAAAAGTTCTTATGTTGCTGTGCTGAAGATCCACTGAAGCAAAGGAAAAAATGAAGTTCTACATTTGAGATGTTTCATGAGTTTAAAAACCAGTGCATTCAAAAATCAGAATTATCCAAAATCACTTAAAGTTTGAGGTAAGCATAATAACCAAGGGGTCTGTCACTGCAGAACAGAATCTTGATGCTGCACCTGAAGACTAGTGTCCGTTTTCACCTTCTTTACCCCATTCCTCCAAATCTGTTGCTTCTTCTTACAGTTTTACGGGCCCACATCACCTCTTACATTAGTTACTACAACTCCTCACGAACACCACCTTCAGGCCATTCAACGTACAGCCTGAGAACTTACTTTCCATAACTCTCAATTTAACCAGCCTATTCCTGATCTTGGCCTCTTAAAAATTAACTCCCTTCCCATTTTTCCACAGGCTTCATGCTTGCTCCTGAGTCACGGGTTGTGAGCAGCTCCAAGGTCCTATAAAACTCTTTCCTTTTGGCTGATTTACCTCATCAGATCATCCTCTCTTCATCCTACCTCGTTACTTTGTTTGTGTCCTTCTCCACAGAGGTCTTTTGTTTGCCCTTACAGTGTTGCTGAAGTTAAACATTTTTTTCTGGGCAGATCCAAAAAACATCTGTCCTCTTTTTATTTAAATTTTGCCTAGGAATTACACTTTTTATGAGGCTTATGAAAAACCAAGTACATCCATTTATCTTATCATTTCTTCTTAGTTGACTGAACTGCACACATACATGAGGTCCAATGTTGGACCATTGAAAGATAAGCAGAATATAATGACAAGAAGAATGGAAAATGAAGGAAGAGGATGGAAGAAAAATATTCCAGTTATTACTAATGTGATCTCCTGATGCCTTGGCTGTATGTCACATACTTTTTTTTTGTCAGTCTTTGCTTTTCTCTCCCTGTTTAGACTCTTTGGTAGAAAGACTTTATCTTCCTCTGTGTTTAGAAAACACTTGACATTTCAATTTCTACTGCTGTCCTCCTCATAAATAATCTTCATGCTGTCCTTTTCCAGTAGCAAGGACACACATAAGAGAGCAGTCTTCAGGATCGTAAAGTTGACACCTTGGATCCTGTAATACTTCCTTGATACAGACACCAACTTAAATCCCCAGTGGAGTCAGAGATAGATAGGTCTGCGTACTGAAGTCATCGGGAGACTGAAAGCCTATTTCAGTCCGATACCAAAGCGCTGATTTAAATATGCTCTGGGTTTGCCTGTCTGTTAGTTCCATCTACACGAAAATTCAGTGCAGATCTTCAGAAGTGTTGTGTTAAGAAGCAGGAGAGCAAAGACTGTCTCATTAGAAATACCTGTAGAACAAAGTCTTGAAAATCTGTCACATTGTGTCTTGTCTTCAATACTGGACTATTAGAAGGCATAGACAGCATAAGATACCGGTGTCGGGATTAACAGATCAGCTGTGATAAATTCAGTTAATGTAAAGCCTACAAAATACTTGAATTATTAATAAAAATAGCAATTGCATTAAGATATTAACTGATAATGTTCTTTATAAGGATTAAATGTAAGGTGCTTTTCTCTGTCTTGAAATCTCAGTAAAAGTATTTTATGGCAAGTGTATTTGGTGCCTGATTGCTGCTGAAGAACCCTGTAACAGAGCTGCGGTAATCTAAATGGTATGTCAGGGGGACCAGTCCCTCAGCTGTTCCTGAGATAATTGATTCCCAGCTCCCTGTTGCCATTACAAGAGTGATCATTAAAATAATAATAAAATCTCTGTTCCCACAAAGATTCCTATATATTCCTTCTATATATAAACTGGGAGGAAGGCTGTGTAAATGAGGAGCCCACAGTGCCACCTTCTTATAAAATACAGAATTCTTGGTGCTGAATGCAAAATCACCTAAATATTAGCATCATCAAAGCATACACAGTCCTCAGAATATTAATGCCATTGAAATACCACTAGTCATTTCTGCAATGTAAGATTCATCTCACCTTACATCAGCCACCTAAAAGTTTGGCCTCTCGTATAAGCTCTTGATCTAAGCTCATTCTGTAGCCAACAGAGAAAGACAGTCACGTCCAGATGGTAACTCATCCTTCCAAAGACAGGCATTTCTAAAGAGTGAGCCTATCCCTAGGCCTTACTTAGTTTGGATGAATTCAAGTGAGAAGAACTTCAGCTTTCATGTTTAAGTTGACAGAATAAATCTATGCCCGTGCCTACACTGCAAATGTGACAGTCAGTATATTAGTGCCAATTAAAGGTGCACAGTTAAGATCCACCCCATGCAAGAGATTCTAAAAGAACAATTGGATTGAGAACAGCCCTGACGAGNGATTCTCCCCCTCTACTCCACTCTCATGAGACCCCACCTGGAGTGCTGTGTCCTGGTCTGTAGTCCCTAGCATAAGAAGGACATGGAGCTGTTGGAGCTCCAGAGGCCATGAAGATGATCAGAGGGCTGGAGCACCTCTCCTATGAAGTAAGGCTGAGAGAGTTGGGGTTGTTCAGCCCGGAGAAGAGAAGGCTACCAGGAGACCTTAGAGAAGCCTTCCAGTACCTGAAGGGGCTACAGGAAAGCTGGAGAGGGACTTTTTGCAAGGGCATGGAGTGATAGGGCAAGGGGAAATTGTTTCAAACTAAAGGAAGGTAGATTTAGACTGGATATTAGGAAGAAATTCTTCCCTGTGAGGGTGGTGAGACGCTGGCACAGGGTGCCCAGAGAAGCTGTGGCTGTCCCCTCCCTGGCAGTGTTCAAGGCCAGGTTAGATGGGGATTGGAGCAACCTCGTCTGGTGGGAGGTGTCCCTGCCCACGGCAGGGGGGTTGGAACTGGATGATCTTTAAGGTCCCTTCCCACCTAAACCATTCTGTGATTCTGTGATTCTATGAACTTTGTTTTAGTGATGCCGCTGACACAGTGATAACGTACACAGGCCTAAGAACCAGTGCAGTTTGGAATCCCATGTAATCGCCTCTACAGGAAGGAAACTACAAATACTGACAAGTGCCACAGCCTCTGGAAACCCCTGCTGCTTCAAGGAAAGTCCTGAATTCCTCCAGTCACACCAAGCAAAACTAAGTGATCAAATCTATTACCATTACGCAATTCAACCATACGGACAAAATGTGAGAACACAGGTTTTATGAAAACAAAATCTCATGCTACAGAGTAAAACATGGTTCTGTAGTCCTCCAGAGCCCCTACTCCTTAACTCCAGTATATCAGCACTGACAGCCTCAGGGCTTTCATAACTGCAACTCTAAATCAGAACTGAACTGGGAAATAGTCCACATTTCCTCACTTCCCATCTTCATCTGATCTGCCTTCTGTGCTCTCTCTGCAGTACCCCGAACAGAGCTGTAAGGGAACCCACTTTCTGACCCATGGGAGATGCAGGACTTCACTGCATAGCCATTAAGCAGCTGCTTGTCCTCTTGCGTGGCAGAATTAAATAAGCCATCTCTCACCATGCTTATGCTACTGAGAAGTTTCAATCCCACACGTAGCTGATAATAGGAGAAAACCCAAAACACATAACCACGTAATGCAGCTTGAATGCAGACAGTAACAAATAAACTTGTGTGAATGACACTGGCAAATGTGTCATTGTTGTGGTTTGAAAGGGGCAGGCAAAAATCTTATTGGCTTTTCTGCCAGGACCCTGTGAATGAGGGGTGGAGTTTAGGCCCCTGCTGTGAAAAGGGGTCCGGGTGTCAGGTATCAGGTGTCAGTATTCCACCCATTTTCCTGCCAGACTCTATAAAAGCCAGGAGGACTGGGGGCCTCCCTCTCTTGCCCTCGTGGTCTCTCCGGCTTTCAGTCTTTCTCTCTCCGGCTCTTGGTCTCCTCTCTGCCTCGCTCCCACACTCCCTGCTGCTCGCCACGTGGAGTCAGCACAGAGAAAGGCCCAGTTTCTGTTACCAGCTCACCACGTGGTCTGCAGCCTCCGACTGCACCGAGTGCTGGGGGTTTTGGACTCTTTTCTTCCCATCGGCTTTGCAGTGAAGGACCTTTCAGCAGCCTGTATCGCTGGTCATCGGAGCTCGGGTTGTATATATTTGTATATATGTATTTTCCCTTTCTCTCCACCTGTTACTCTTTCTCCCTGTGCCATTAAATTTGTTATAGTTTTTAATTTCCAACCGGAGCCTGTTCTTCCTTACTCCCCTTCTAAATTTTCGGGGAGGGGCGAGGGGAGTGATAGAAACAAAACTCTGTCTGGTTTGTGGCTTGCCCTGGCCGTTTGCTAAACCAGCACAGTCATAAATTTAGCTACAAAAAAATAAGTTAACATTTTACTAGAGCTACTTAGGTTTTTCATTTTATACTTCTCGTTACTTGTTGTAAGGTTTGAAAAAGCTAAATAGTTTCATCCTTTTCTATTTAAAATAAGCATTGATTTTTTACACCTGTGTTTTGAAAAGAGCCAAAACCAATTCAAATGTTTTTATCCAGGAGGCTGTAATGGCACGATTGCAAAGCGAGGCTCCTGTCAGATTGCATCTCAAAACTGCAGCATTGCTTTGTTGAAAACAAAGCAGAGACAATAGTTACCGTTTCACCTCCAACTGTTGCTGTGTTACTCATGGCCAAGTTAGAGGCTTTTGCCAAGATCACTTCTAATCCTTCAAATAGTTCTGTCTGGACCATCATCTTGCACATGTGCTTTGAAGTTCTTTGTTGCTCTTGTGGAATGTTCATACTTGATGTTTTAGACATGTTTTAACACATAAATTACCTGATTACAAGTCAGTTCTGCTCCAAGTACATTTCAAAGGGATTGCTGCTATCCACATTTAACCTCACCTGGCTGAGATTAACGAGCACTTCTAAACTTCAAGCGATATCTTCAGATCTACTTGCTTGACTACCTGTTCCACTGGTGAAAACAATAAGTTGATTTTTCTTTTATCTAAAGGAACAAGGCTTAGGCATTCATGCACTGCCTGTCTGTCTTAGCTCCCCCAACAACTTTTGAAACATTGGCCAATCTTAATAAAATTTAGTTAGTGGAATGTGTCTCAATATACAACATTTCTTTGCATCTTGTCAAAGAAAGGCAGTTGAGTAGTGGAGAGGAAAATGCTCAAAAATGAGTTCAGCTCTTATTAGAGATGACACACAGGAGCTCAGTCTCAAGAAGTCTTCAGGAAGTGGCTTCACTTGTCATTTCTTACCTCTCCTGGTAGATGAAAAGCTGGACATGAGCTAGCAATGTGCCCATGCAGCCCAGAAGGCCAGCTGTATCCTGGGCTGCATCAGAAGCAGTGTGACCAGCAGGCCAAGGGAGGTGATTCTCCCCCTCTGCTCCACTCTCATGAGACCCCAACTGGAGTGCTGTGTCCAGCTCTGGAGTCCTCAGCAAAAGGACATGGAGCTGTTGGAGTGAGTCCAGAGGAGGGCCACAAAGTGATCAGAGGGCTGGAGCACCTCTCCTATGAAGACAGGCTGAGAGAAGAGAAGGCTCCGGGGAGGCCTTAGAGCAGCCTTCCAGTACTTGAAGGGGCTACAGGAAAGCTGGGGACAAACTTTTTAGCAGGGCCTGTAGTGACAGGACAGAGAGTAATGGTTTTAAACTGAAAGAGGGTAGATTTTGACTAGATATTAGGAGGAATTTTTTTTATAATGAGGGTGGTGAAACACTAGAACAGATTGCCCAGAGAGGTGGTAGAAGCCTCATCCCTGGAAATGTTCAAGGTCAGGTTGTATGGGGCTTTGAGCAACCCGATCTAGTTGAAGATGTCCCTCCTCACTGCAGGAGGATTGGATTAGATGACCATTCAAGGCTCCTTCCAAGCCAAACCATTCTATGATTCTCCTGTTCTCCTAGGGTCTAAGCCATTCACAGTTCAGCTCAAAGCAGGAAAGCATATTGCTACTGAATCAGCAGATGGGGAACTGAGGCACAATATGATTAATATTCAGATTTTCAAAGGTATTTGCGCACCTCTAAATTGAAATCTGATGGCCTGGATTTACAGTAATTTGCCCACAGTCATACAAGAAGTATGCGGTAGACTTACGAATTGAATCTAAGCTTGCTCCTTGCTCTTTGGACCATACTTCCCAAAGAGCTGTAGTGATTTCAGAATCACACTCTGCCCAGCCCCCTCTTTGGCTGGACACCAGTCTGCATGAATAAACAAATCCTTTGGCCCTCATGGTGTGGATGGCAAAGCTGGCTACTATTATAGCTCTGCCTCTCAGGCGCACCGTCACAGTACAGACCCTATATGTGACTGCCATTCAGCACTGTGGGACCACACAGCATGAAGGCCACCTGAGCACCTTGTTCCTTTCAAGTGTAGCAGAAATGGTGCAGTTAAAGGGGTGGTACTATCTAAAAGCAAGGTACACTTGGGTAGCTAAAGAATTTTTCAACACAGCTGAGAGTTACTGATTCTCGGAAAAATAAAATATGCCCTGAACTTCAATTACTTCCGTCTGATCTCATCCTATCATGACTTGGTTAATTACCTGTAGATAATTTATTCTGGATTTCCGCATTCAATCTTCTTTCACATAGCGTTACCTGGCTCTGCAGCAACTTTGAAGTATCTTTTAATTAGGATTGTCTAATACAAATAAGGATGCTGTAATCTACATAAAAAAAATTAAAAAAAGAGATGATGAGCATTAGAAAGATGACTGTTATAATCCTGAAGCACCATGGAGTTCATAGTTTGACAACAGACCTATTTCCAGTCTGTTACACTCAGAATTTCACAGTAACGAGAACTCTGGAAAATGTTAGATTAAACCCCCACTACAGCCAGTGCTATTTCTACAAAAATCATTATTTTTTATTTCAGACACGTGCTTTTTCAAATAACAGAGTCCAAACCACACGTAAGGCATATTTTGGAGAAGGCTAATGTATCTGTTCTGGTTTACAGAAGCATACTTGCACACCTTTGACAGCTTTCTTAGCTAACACTCACTAAGTAGAACAGAAGATACCTGAGATTTTTATTTCCTTACTGAAAATTCCAGGCACAAAATGGCAACCTCACCAAACAGGTCACAACCTCACGAACCTCTCTGGCATCTTACTGCAGTTAACTGCACCTGCTCTTGAACATTCTTCCCCTCTTTTCGTATAGACAGAATTTGAGCTGATCTAAAAGGAGAGGCAGATTGGGTACAGAATATGAGGAACATGCTGTAGGCTGGAGGAATGATATGTGAACCTGGAGAATATAAAATCTAAATGACATTATGGGGAATTTGAGACTAACTGATAAGCAGCTAGATAACAAAGCAACAAGCATTATACTGGATGATTTGTCAGGGCTCACACAAGTCACCCCTGATATTGTATAGAGGGGAGATACACCTTTTAAGGATGTATGGTATGAATAGAACACATGGTGCTGCAAATATGTGGCACTTGAGAGTGCACTTAGCATATGGATAAAATAATAAACCAATTAGAGACTGCATGATAAATGTGTGACAGCAATTGTCATCAATGGAAGAACGCAAGATAAAATGTATGTAAAGGGGAATGCTGGCTTGGATTCTCTGGCTTCAGTTGGCTGACAAGTTGAACCACTGAGTGCTGTTCTGTCACCAGTAACAGTGAACACTTGTTCCCACTATGCTATTCTAAAGAAAAGCATTGACTAAAATAAGTGCCTAAGTAGTTTTTCCATCAACACAACACCGGTAAATGCCAGCAAAAACGCCACTAGAGAAACAATATTTTTGTTTCAAGTTTGAAAAACACGCAGTGAAAAGATTTGAGTGCCATGCTTTCAAGGAAAGATTCAAAATACCGACTAGCTGCTCAAAAAAGGGAGCATTGTCTGCTCTGTGCCCTGAACCTGCACACTGCTCAGCGTTCACCTTTCAACTCACTTGTGAAATTCTGTGCTGAGATGGGAGAACCCATGCACAGCAAGCTGCACAGCAAGATGAATGGTGTATTGTCATGGTATCGTATTTAGTGAACACAAGTGATAAAATAGATAAAAGGGGAAAATGCATTCCCTAAGGACCCACAGTGAGTGTTCTTGCATTACTTTACATCTTCTGGGCACTTTCAAAAAGATAACTAATTACTGCTTACAGTACCCAGGAGGCAGAATCAAGCTGCATATAGTATTTGCAGTAAAAACCTTAGGCCATGTGGAATTTGTCCCACTTGATGTTTCAGTTTAAACTCAAAACAGTCCAAATACATGAACATTTTGAGTGAGCCTAAATTTTCATGATGTATTGAAACATATGAAACTAATGTTGTTATGTGAAACCAAGTGGAAATGTGTAAGGTTTATTAAGTTTTGCTTTGTATAAATCCAAATGCAAGCAGAAAGCTAGGAGAGGAATGTACTGTGTTTATCAGATGTAAACCAGAAGAATGCTAGCAGAGGCCATTGTGAGTTTCATGCCAGTTTAGGTAAAATACTTAAGACCTTCAGGTAATGAAGAATAGGTTATTAAGAAGTGCACAAAACAAAATTATTCCCGTTACCTCCATTGTGGAGATTGCACATACACGTCTTGATGGCAGATGTGTGGAGTACCTTTGGCTGCCTTAACTAGAAGAAAAATCCCTCTCTCCAATTTCAGCAAATGGCAGGATTGGGGGATTATGGAGTGTTTCATATAAATGCTTCATAAGAGAGGTTTATAAATCTCAGTGGAGAAGTCAGTCCAACATCATCTTCATCCAGCAGCCCTTATTTCTTCAGAACAAAGCCAGAAAGTGGAAGGAAAATGAGCTTTTCAGGCCCTGCATCACCAGGGAGGAACGATCATTCCAGGCTTGCAGTGACATTTCTGTAGAGGGAAGGGGCAACACAGCACTACAGCTCCTCTCATCCACGGTTTTGTTCCACCAAATGGTTGTCTGGGACCTGTGTCCCATAGGCCATCCTCCTCCTCCATCGACCTCCTCCTCTCCATCAGCCTCTCCTCAGCCTCCCTGAGGCAGGCACACACACACACACGCACACTCACTGGGGCTGTGGTGTTTTCCTCTCAACCCATGCCCCCAGATGCAAGTGTAAGGCAGCTGAGGAACCTCTAGACCCTCCGTATAAGCGGTGCCTGCCCTACCGACAGCAGCCCCCGCCGCCGAGGTGCTCGGGCGAGAGGATGGGGACAAGGGAAGCGCGACACAGCCGGGAGACCCCCGCCCCCCACCGCCT
>VZRW01006859.1:0-22296 GCA_013398125.1 Aegotheles bennettii | reverse complement strand
CGTGCGGGGGCGAGGGGTGCAGGCGAGGCCCCGGGGTACGGTGAGAGGAGCCGGGTGGCCGCAGGGGCAGCGGGCGGGTGCGGGTGTGCGGCCTCCCCTGCCCGCGGGTGCGGGACGGTGCCCTGTGCAGCGCGGGCGTCGCAGCCAAGGGCATTGACAATAAAGTTGCTGAATAACTGGAGATACGTTGCCTTTTTGATTTGAACACAGGCGATCGCCGCAGCCGAGGTGTCTGCTGAGCAGGTGTGCCCAGGTACAGGGAGCTGCAGAGGCCCTGTGAGGGAAGGCTCCTTCCAAGGAAGGTTGCTCCTTGTGCCCGGTGCCGGCAGCCGCTCGGTGAAGGGCATGAGATGAGGAAGGGCGGTCGATCGGCTGGCACCGCCGAGCAGCACCGGCAGCTTATTCCAAACGCACACGGCAGGCAGGAGAGAGCCAGGCTCCCTTATTCCCAATGTCTACACCAGTGTGGTGTGTTTGGCAAGTGTTGGTGGGCATGCCTGTGTGTGCCAGCCACTCTGCTCCCTCCAGAAGTTCTGTAGGTGGTGACCCTGAGGAGTATTGGGTCAGTTATTCACAGGCAATCATGTTGGAAAGTAGAATAATTGTGTTCTAGTAATGGGTGTGCAGCTATTGAGGTACACAGGTTAAAGAAACCTTCCTACATCCCACCCTAAGTGTAACAGCGCAAGCAACAGAAAATGGGTCAGCTTCTGGCTTTACCAGTTTCCTCGAGACTTAACCAAAAAGACTTTATTCTGCAAAGAACTGTTGTGTAAAAACTACCTCGTGGGACTGCTTTTGGGAGGGCAAAATAATGGGTAACAATGACCCAAATATTTCTAGGCCGTGAGGGACGTAGAAATCTGCGTTTGAGTTGTTGAATGGTCTCTTACATGTAGCAGTCTTGGCCTATCTTGCTGATAGATGGACATTATCGTCAATTAAAAACAACGAATAATTGCAGTTTTCTGAAAAGAAGCTCTGGCAAAATAGTAGCGAAAAGCAAAATGGGGCTGCTTTGGGCATTATTCACAGTCTGGCTTTAATTGGCTTGCAGGAATGGAGAAATGGTGTTTATCCATAATCATTAGCATAGTGCTCCCAAACAATAAGCTTAGTGATTACTTTTTTTTTCATTGCTTATGTGGCCTGTGGCATGACGGTTGCATGTTAAGGGAGGATCCATCTGTAATTCTCTGAGAGACCCAAGATGGTTTAATCATTACGAGGTCTGTGCAAGTTGTTTGTGCTCTGCATTGAGCAAATGTTTATATATGGTCTTGGCTACTAGCACTTGCAGCTATGAAATTGTATTTGAAAGAAGGCAAGGATACTGGATATTACTCTTCAGGCTTTAATATACATCAGTTCAAAGTTTAATAGATAACCTCTTGTTTGTGGTAATAATTACCTGAAGAGAGGCAGTGTACAGGAATTAGGTGAAAAAGATTGTTCAAGATACAGTGAGATACAAAACGTTAAAGACAAAACTTTTAAAAGTCGGATACCTTGTTTTGTCAACATTTTAAAAAGGCTTGCAAGGCTCTGCCTTTAGTGCTTTCAGATACAAATCTCTAATGTCACTTTGCCGGTAGAATTTGCTTAGAAAGAAACTTGACTTCTCAATACTGAGTTTTGCAATAGTACCTTAGAGAAACACGGTGTTTGAAAATTGATGTTTTAGTGGCAGGATGCTTGTAAAAAAAGTGCAAAAATGACTCTATATATACACATACCAAACAATATGTGTAGATAACATCGGTAGAATAAAAGGAGGTGTCAGCAAATTTGATAATTTTAACTGAGAATACCAGCCTGGTCTTAACTAGCTCTGTAAAACTCTTACTTGCCCGGTTGCTTGAGAGGAGTAAGTTTCTTGGCACACTTGATGTACTACTGCAGTGAAGGAAAAACATAAGCGACTTACAAAAATCATCAAACTTACAAAAGAAATAAACAGATAAGCTTAGTTTTTCACAAATAATACTAGAAAAGCATGAAGAACTTAATATGGAAACGAAGTATGGGGCTGTCAGTCAGTGCTGCAGGAGGAAGGAGGTGCAGATGCAGTCTGTTCAGTGTTGCTGCCCTCTTCTAGCTTCTGCAAAAGCACCAAAACTGCCTCCGTTCCTTTGCTCATCTCATTTTTTTCCCCTTCCAGCTTCTCTCTTTTACTGCCAAAAAAGAGAAGGCATGGAAAGTGGGTTTCTCCTGCTTGCTCCATATCAACTGATCTACTCCTACTTGATGTAAAAATGGATGCATTGGTAGGCCATGCATATGTAGTGCAGCAAACCATGCTTGTGAACAGTTCCCCAGCCTCGTGAGGGCCCACCATGTACTCCAGCACAGCTGGATCCATGCGGAGGGAACTTGTGGCCAGCAACATCAGGGCTCGTAAGGTGAGCCATAAAGTTTGATGATACTGGTACTTGGAGGGAGAAGGTAGAAGGGTGAAAAAGTCCTGTTTGGATTTCATAAGAGAAAGGTTTCCTCCCCGTGGTCCAGGGGAAGGAGCCTGGTACAGCCTGGATGCTAACAAGCCTTAGCGATGCTGTCAGGTCCTCTCAGCATCAGTCTGCTTCTCTTAATGTTATTCTGCTGCAGGGGAAAACACTGAATGTGAGAGATTAGAGGAGTCTGAGATGGAGAGAGACAGTGCAGCATCTGTTTGTGTTCTAGGCACATGCTAAGGGATTTTAGCTTTACGTTTCTGTAGATCTGCTGGAACGATGTCCTGTAAACACATTTACTTGTCAGTGTTTCTTGCTGCAGGAGACTGCTTTGCTGCCAGGTGGGAGTTCAGTGGGAAATTAGGTTCTCCAGAAGTCACTGAAAAATCAAAGGAAATTAAAATTTTCAATTAAAAAAATATTTCTGTGTAGGAGCAGCAAGTAAGGATGCAGAAAGCTCAAATAAAACTTTGTCTCTGCTGTTACATTCTCATTTGGAGCTTGACATTTCTTGTGATAAGGTGCGGTGCAAAATTAATCTACAATGACTGATATGGTTACTACCCACAGGTTTAGTTATCATTTCTGTCCTGCTCCGGTGGCAGGGCCAGCTGCATGGAAACTGTACCATTTTGTGTATCATTTTCTGCTTTCTCTTTTGTAGGGTAGCGATTTTGGGAGACAGGCTGGATAAATAACGTGAAGTCCTTAAATCACAAAAAGCCTTTGGTTTCCCCTCAAGAGACCAGTTGTGCAAATCACTGCCGTTTGACTTCCACACTCTGAAGACAAGATCTTGTTTTCTTTGACTCTATTTTTGCCTTTTATACTGCCCTAAGTTTTAGACCTTTTCTCTCCAGTGCTAATAGGTCTGGGCTCACATTCTTCTTTAGTTATCATTTAGCTGGGCCACTGGCACTGCTCTCTCTTAAGAGAGCTTTTAAGATTAAATAGGATGCAAGATTTACTGAGATACTGAGGTTTTATTAATTCAGTATAGATTTATTCTAGGAATAGTCTGAGTTTCAAGCCACTGGCAGAAGCATGGGTTTTTATAAGCATCTTTCAGAAAAATTTCTGCCAGATGTCAGTGTAAACCTGTATGTTCATCCACTTGCATCCGAGTTTTCTTTGATGCCCTTGATTTAAAATGTTTTGCTTTTAACATATTTCTCAGGTTAATTTCCCTGGACCCATTAATTTGTATATTCCTAGTAATATTCTTTTTTGTTAGGGATTGTAAAACAAAACACCACCACCACCACCAGAGAACGTTGTGCTGCTCTGTATTCGGGTGCTTTTTGCAGTGTATCACTGAGTATTTGGGTTGAGTGTCTGGTACTTACTTGGATTCTCTCCCTCGCTTATAAAAATCAGATGGTGGCATGGTCACTTCAGAGACTGACGTGTTGTCACTTCTTACTTGCTTAGTTCTCGGTCTTGACTCAGTCAATATGTGTATGCATGGAGGAGTGTCAGTGTTTTTCTAGCGATGAAGGCTAAGGGTAAATTACAACATGCAGTAGTAAGTGCTTCTGGCAGATGTGCACAGTACGTGCTACTGGAGCAACATGTTGGAAGCGCTCCTCCCTCATGCGATTTGGTAGCCCTCTGTAGGAGGAGGCACTGTCTTGTATTAAGAGCTGTTGCAATGTCTGCGTGCTGAAAGGGCCACACAGGTGGGATGTATAGTTACTTTTCTTTAAAGAAAGTTGTAACAACTCCTGGGGGCTAAAGCGAAATCTGAGGTGAGAGTCTTTTGCCTGTGTGGATCTTTTAGGATTAGATCGTCCAGGATTCTGCCTGTTCATGAGACTTTGCATCTACTTCCATCCAGAGAAGTAGCTTTTCCTACTAAACATGCCAGCTTAAGCACTGTTGTCCTTTCAGACTCCCAGTGACTGCAGTTACTGTAGGCAGGGTGTTGTTTCTATGCTGCACTGGACTGCTGCCTTCTTAGAGTAACTTCAGGGACACTGAAAGTTTAGTTTATTTCATGTTTTTTTGATTTTTTTTTTCTTTTTGTTTGTTTGCTTAAAGGGAAGAATTAATTAGCAACAGTGTGTCGAGAGCAGTGTTTTCTCATCTTCTGTTGTATGTGTTGCAGACCTTGTGCTGAGCTGACGATCAGGTATGTGGTGATTGACTTGAGTTTTGAACACATGAAATTAAAACTGTAATACTTGAACGTGTAACTGTTCATAGTGAGATGACTAGGGTACCAGTGGCCACATTTTTCAGCAGGGTCATGTTTGTGTTATCCACCGGGCTCACCTAGAGTGACTAGGTGGTGTATTAATTACGGTTGCTATATTCAGATGCCTAGATCTGCATTTGAATTAAATGACTAAATAAATTCTGACTGAAGTTCCTCCATCAAACTTACTTGGACTGAAGTAGTGTGTAGAGATACAGCTCATTTTCTCATTGGGAGGCCAGCCAAGCAGTGGAAGAGGCTCCCAGTGTGTCTAGGCAGGCTCCATCCATGGAGGTCTTCAAGACATGGCTGGATAAATCCCTGAGTGACCTGCTCTGAGCTTGGAGCTGACCCTGCTATGAGCAGGAGTTGGACTACAGATCTCCTGAGGCCCCCTCCAACCTGAATTATCCTGTGATCCTGGATTAGGGCCTGGTTATGCTAAGCGTTATGCAGAAGGGTGTTACGCTGTCCGTAATCCCCTGTCCCAAGGTTGTCCTGGCAGCTAAAAATCTTTCCTAAAGTAATAGCCACACAAGTAATTTCAGTTGATGTTAAGCTGTCGGTGCCTGTTTTCTTTATCTGAGACAGATCTGCCTTTTTCTTTTGCAAGCCTTTTCTGTCAATTTTTGTAATCGCTGTTTTAGACTCATAATGTTGATAAGCTTCCACTTAAATTCTTGCTAATTGTGAGCTAGTACATACTGTAAGTAGATGTGGAAATGTGTACACAGAAAAGAATAAAAGCAAAGGTAGTACCTGGAGGATGCATTAGTCTAATGTGGCCAAAACGGTCTACAGATGCAGCAGAGGTTTAAAAGAGATTCAAGCAGGGAATTGTCTTTCAAAGGTGAGCTGGGCTAATGAAAGCAAGGTGGTTTCTTAAATAATGCTGCTGGGTCTTAGCAAAAAAGATTCAGCTAGAGTAGCCTGCAGGATGGCTGAGCAGAAACAACTGAATTAACATGTTGCTGCAGAAATTTGAGGAATATTGCAATCCTGAAAGGAGGAAACATTTTAGAAGATAAGCTTCATAGAAGACTGGAAAAGGAGAGGAGAAGGAACATCAAGGCATTTAAAATAGTACTGCAGCTGAGTAAACTTAATGATTAAAGTTTGTGGAGCTCCTAATTTTGAGTTAAATTCTAGTAAGCATCACAGAACTGAAACTGAGAACAAGACTGCCAGAAAATCCTAACTTAATTTTGGAGGTAGCTTTTGGGATTTAGCAGACTGCAGAACATCAGTTGCTTGAAATTGCAGAAGGAAGAGTGAGACCCAACTCTTTCAATGAAGGGTGATGCCAGTTTTGGTGATCTTGTCGTGCTGGGTTGTGATACCCTTGCATTGTCATTACAGCGAGCTGAGTAAGCAAACTGCAGACCCTTTGGAAAATTGAAAAGCAAAGTTAAATCTCCCAACAAAGAGTCTGCAAAGTGCAGGCAAAGCAAATTTACATGAGAGCTGGCACATGGAAGGCTCGTGCTCAAAACACTACCCTTCCTTTGGGCAGAGCTGCTGTGCAAGAACTGAAACTGTCTTACAAATGCCCCTGGAAAGGGACCAGCGCCCGGGTTACGTGTGCATCTGTGGCCAAGTGCAGCACCGGATGTTGCCTGGAAGCAAAGCCCAGCGCTGTGACCACGGGCGAAGTGCAGATTAGAGAGGTTAAATTGCTCATATTTCTGGGTAGGTATAAAAATAGCACCAGACTGCTTCTCCCGCCCTCTCCCTCTTTGATCAGGCTAGTGGTTCTGGAAAGAAGGGAGCTGCATGGTCTTGCTGGTGTTGACCATGGGACCTGCCGGGGCAGGGGTTGTTTTCCAGAGACACAGCTGGTGTGGGTCAGCGGGTGGATCGGATTCTGCCTCCCGCGGGGCTGCATGTGCATCTTGTCAGCAAGGCCGGCTGCTCGGGTCAGGAACAGCTGGGCTGGGAAGGGTGGGAAGTGCTGGTCCAGAGAAGGAGCTGCATTAAGTATAGAATGGAGACAGAAGAGCTAATTTTCTAGCAAACGGGTAAATAAGCAAACGCTAACAGAGCTGTTTAATGTTATACATAGCTGGGAAGATCTAGGACAAAGGTGAATCTGGTGGTGTGCATCTGAACGTGTTCAAAAATACCTCTGGATTTGTGTGCCAGTGTTGAAAGAGTTTACATGTGCTTGGAACCCCTTCTCCCTCCATAACTTTTGCACTGTTTCCTCTCTCCAAAAGAAGCATTATTAAAGCGCACGGCTGCTAAAATACCACCTTGCATGAAAAAAGACATTTTGAAAGCATGGGAGCTAACTGTTCTGCAGAAGTTTATTTTTAGTATACTAGTTTTAAAGATACTTGCAACAGGAGAAAAGTCAAGATTGACTGAGATTGTGAGATTTGAATTCAAACCTGCATTTGACACTGCTAAAAATAGCCCCTTCGAAAGCGGAACTGTTGTCTGCCGTGATTCGATAACAAGTTTAAGCTTTCTACTGAGCACCTGATGGTAGTGTCTCAGGAAATTCATTACTCCTGTAAAAAGGCAAAATGCAGTATGGTAACAGGTTACGTGGATTGAAGCATTTGATGTTGCAAGAATGCATGTGTATTTGTGTTGTGTAGGGTGGCAAAATGTGGGTGCAAAAGGCATGTGTTGGGTTGTTGTTTACCTGTGGCAAGTCCTTATTAAAGAGTTTTGGACTTCCAAGGGATGTAGGCATCTTGCAAGGCATCTTTACCACGTCAGCGTGTTCTGAGAGGAGCTGAAGGATGCCCAGAGAAGAGACGTGGGACAGAAACAGGGAAAGCAAAGGAAAACGTGACTTAAAGATACCTAGGAGTGACTGATGCCTCAAGGAGGATGACAGTGCAGAGCTGGTTCTGAGGTCTGGCTAGGAAAAGTTTGTCAGTGGGCTTGACAAAAGCTGTTTGGGTGGAGGATAACAGTGAATGAAGGATGCACTCTGTGTAATAATGGTAGGCAAAACCAGCAGTGAGCAGTGGGCTGGTGTTAGGTTTTGGGGCTTGTCCAGAGAATCAGATGCCTTGACCTGTTCTGGTCAGACTCTCATGGAAACCACACAGGATTGTTACACATGTGCTGCATGAACCAAATATTTCTGTGCCTCTGGCTGAATTTTTGAGGAAGCTTCACAAGAAAGTTTCACTATTTTCACTGTCAGTAAAACTCAGTAATGAGAGAGTACACTGTCCTCAAATGGTAAAGTATTTATCCTTTGTATGAACTGATCTCGTAGTTCCAAGTTGATTAAAGTTTTCAGCAATAGTTGCACTTACAATATAACAAACATACCTGAAAGGTTTAATTCTTCTGGTTGTAGATGGATGGTGATAGCTCCACAACGGATGCTTCTCAGTTAGGAATTGCCGGAGATTACATCGGTGGCAGTCACTATGTGATACAGCCTCACGATGGTAAGAAATGTAACAGTAAATACTACTGTTTCTGTGTGTGTGTGTATGTACATACGTATTTCTTCCCAGTTCTTGTATAATTCTCTGCTATCTTCTGTCAAGCTAAGAATTTGCAATTGTTTGTATCCATAGTGCCTCACTGTATAAAGCATTTTTTTTCTGCAGTGTGAAGGTGGAGGGTGGATTTTTCAAGGTTGACACTGAGTCCTTCAGGGTGATGACAAAAAACCTGATGGTCTAGGAAACAGTTTTTATTTTGACATGACATTAAAAGTGCTTGGTGTTCAGCAGCCACATACATTTCTGTGCATAGTATGATGAAGATGATGTCAAACACCCACAAAGGTAGCCTAGTGTTACATCTATTTTGAAAAATATTTATACGATGTTAATACACTGTGCTTTCAAAGGTCTTCATCCTGCAGTGTAAGACTTTTAAACTGACTTAATTACTGCCTGCTGTCTGTCAAATGCAATTTCTTTTAACTTTTCTTATTTTATTAGACACAGAGGACAGCATGAATGATCATGAAGATACAAATGGCTCAAAAGAGAGTTTTAGAGAACAAGATATATATCTTCCAATTGCAAATGTGTCAAGGATAATGAAAAATGCCATACCCCAAACAGGAAAGGTAATACCCTTGTCTGGTACAAAGAGTGTGTTAGTAAGTTTTATTCCTTCATCTGAGTGAACTTGAGCTGGTAGAACAATATATTTTTCCAAATTATCCTGATTTATTGGAGAAAAGCCTTCTAAAAGAAAAGAAAAAGAAGTCTAAGCAGGAGGTGATTGAGACAAAATCCATTTTTCTTAAGTTTCTGAAAGCTTTTAGTAACTGCTGTAATTAGAGTATCCAGAACAGTGCTCTTCATAGGAATTTCAAGGGCTTTCTTTTTCTGATATGTGTTTTCTGAAATTGATATAATGGGTGAGACTTGGTGACAGTCCTGTATCAGTAAGAATATTTTGCAATGCTCTTGTATGAAATTTAATCTGCTTTTATTGAGGTGCATAGAATTTGGAATAAGTGAACCATTTTGGATGAAATAAAAATCCAGTCCTCATCCTGAAGGAAAGAGAGTGGTTAGTCTTCCATTACCCAAATGTTTATGTATCCAGGTGCCAGAATCACTTAAGAAGTCTGCCTTACACCATGTAGCAGATAAGGCCAGATATTGAAAGACTTACTTTATTTCTTACTTCTAAGAACAGACTTTTTAGTCCATTCTGCTGAGCTGGTGATTGTATAAGTGTTTGACCATTCTACCTGGGTCTTAACGCTTTTGCAGGGCTCCTATTACTTGCTGTTTCTCTGTTGTATTCCAATACAATTCCTGCCCCAGTAACATTTCCTCTAGCTAAAGCTGATTTCTTTCTTTTTTTTTCTTTTTTTTGCGATCACTCTAAATAGAAGCAAGGCATAATTTACTTGCATCTGCTTGTACTTTCATAGTGTTCAGGGCTTTTTGGAGATCTGGGTGTTACATTTATGTCTTTGCTGCGAAAATCTCTTCACTAGTCCATATTGTCATAAATTTTTAGTGATAAAGATGAGATTTTTCTCAAGAATTTAGCATATGGGATGTCGAGCTATCTCGAAAAATCAGGGAGGTTTTTGTGAAAAACTGCAAGGGAAGCTGCTGGCTGATGAGTACTTTTGAAAAATCTTGCCCTATTTGAAAATATCAGAGGAACTAATGAAGATTCTACATACAATTACTGCTCTGTAATTTTTTAAAAATACAAATGTGACAAATAAGAATTCTAATTATAATAATCTTTCAGTTGCCTCCTCTCAGCTTCTCAAATAATCATGAGTAATGCTTACTGTTATTTTCAGTCAGGTAAATTACTTTTGTCCAGCTGAAAACCATAATCAGATTTACTTATTTCATTGTTGCCAGGGGCATATATTTCTTCATGTGAATTCTCATTTGGAAAATTTATACCAGAATATTAAAGCATTAGAGAGGCTTGCTGCTAGGCATATATCCTAGTCCCCAAATCTGGTCAGGATAATGGCCACGTATGTGGGAATGTACTGCAGCAGGGTTGGAGCTGCTGGATCTGTTTAAAGGAAGATGGAAGTGAGCTATGACATTGTAATGAACAGGCTTAAAGAGAAGGCGCAGGTAAGCAAAGTAAGCCATACTGGGATGCATCTATATGTACAAGCTATACAGAACACAGTTATGTCTTCAGGAGATACGGGCAGTTAGCTTTGCTGCTTGAAATAGTAAAATTTAGGTTAAAATCATTTTGCAGCTCTGCTTACAAAGAGCAGTGATGACATCCAGTGGTTCCCTCACATGCAGGTGTTGCCTAAATGGTATTATCATTGGGTTTTGGGATATCTGCTTTATTGTTAAATGTGGGGGTTTTGTTTGTTTTTTTTTTTAATCTCGTGTCTTGATTAATCATTTTGATGCTTTTTCCTTAGATTGCTAAGGATGCAAAGGAATGCGTGCAAGAGTGTGTAAGTGAATTCATCAGTTTTATAACGTCAGAAGCAAGTGAGAGGTGTCACCAAGAGAAAAGAAAGACCATAAATGGAGAGGATATTCTCTTTGCCATGTCTACCTTGGGGTTTGATAGCTATGTTGAACCCTTGAAGTTGTACCTCCAAAAATTCAGAGAGGTTGGTACATAATTCCGGATTTCCTCATTTATTTAACCTGATTGTGTTTAGCTCCCTGTCATCGTAATTGTGTAATGGCTAGCTTGCACAGTTTCTCACAGCTCTTGTTAGGGGCTAATGTAATGTTTAAAAGCATTCCAGAGGACATCAAGAGAAAAAGGAGTAAGTAAGCATTTTGATTAGACTTGCTGATTCAAAGTAGTTAAAGCTTTCAGCTGAACAAATTCTCTAATATGTTGCTGGTAGTAAATCGCTCTGTTCTTTAAATGTGCCTATTAAGAATACTTAATTCAATCTTTGGGCTCAATCAATAAAACTGTACTAGACTGCATCCTCTGAGAAACTAGCCTAACGCCTATTGTTTGTCTGGGATTCAGATCTGCAGAAGTTGTTTTTCTCATGTCGGAATAATGATTCACGTGGAAGGCTATCTGCTTCGGTGTCTGTGTTCTGGTTTTTTGTAATCTGTTTTTTTTGCCTGCCCCTCAGTTTGCTTTTGATACATAGTACATGTTAGGTATGTGATCCAAACATTTTAATTTATCCCTTCTCTAGCAAAAAGTCACTTTTTTTTTTCCTTTCCACAATTTAAACTTTTTTTAAAAAGAATTTACTTCTACTTGGGTTTTTTGCTCTGGTCCCTTGTTCCCCTGCCTCCTATCTGAAGACTGAAGAGAATTGTGCTTTCTTGCTTCTTTACTTTGGTGTTCTTTTACCTCAGAATACCAGATTTGACCAAACAAATCAAAGGTATTTTTATCCAGTGACCTCATAGTCCTGGATGAAGACGTGGTTCAGGGTTAAAATAATATTGGGAAAAAAACTCAAAGCAAATTAATTTATTTATTTTTAAATGCGGATCCCTGTGTTGCTATGGCTGCCTGGTTTTACTGGTGTGAATGAAGGTATGTCTAAATTGGCAGTGCTGTAGACAGAGATGCTCTTTAGACTTCCTTTGTTCTGTAGACCTAAGTTTTTCAATTAATGAGGGCAGACTTGCTAATGATATTTAATTTGCTGGTAGGACTTGAAGCATCCCCTTCCTGTTCCTGAGTAACGGGAGGTGTAACCTCAAGGTTGGCATACTACTGTGTGCTATCTTTTCCCAGTTCTGTGTGCTGTATGTGCTTTAATTAAAAATGCAAGTGGTGCCTAATTTCAGCAGTTCCTGGAGAAGTCTGAAGTAGGTCTGTGCTACTGTGGTAATGAAGCTCTGAAGTGACCATTTTTGCAGTTCTACATGGTGTGGTAGCAGAGTAGTAGGCTTGAATCATAGAATCATAGAATGGTTTGGACTGGAAGGGACCTTAAATATCATCTAGTTCCTACCCCCCTGCCATGGGCAGGGACACCTCCCACCAGACCAGGTTTCTCCAAGCCCCATCCAACCTGGCCTTGAACACTGCCAGGGAGGGGGCAGCCACAGCTTCTCTGGGCAACCTGTGCCAGTGTCCCACCACCCTCACAGGAAAGAATTTCTTCCCAATATCCAGTCTAAATCTACTTTCCTGTAGTTTGAACCCATCCTCCCTTGTCCTGTCACTCCATGCCCTTGTAAAAAGTGTCTCTCCAGCTTTCCTGTAGCTCCTTCAGGTACTGGTTTGAGCTTTAATTGAATGGACGGTGGATAGATGGATTATAAGGTTTTGCTCATCAGTTTTAAACCTCCATTCCAGCTAGTTCTGTCTTCAGGTTACTCTATAAAGTAAAATATTTCTGTTTTGTAACTTAGTATTTAGTCTACACTGAACAGTTGCGAGGAATACTTTTTGTACTTGTATTATTTTCTTGGATGTTCTTATGTAATAGCATAGAGTATCAAACTTTGTATTTATAAAACTGCATGTAGATGAGTGAGAGTCTTGGCTTTCTGTGCTGATATCCATTCTGGCTGTCCTTCATGTGGGAAAAGAAATGCAGTATCTTGATTTTAAATGTCAAATCTTAGTTACATGGTGATGACACTTGTGTGGTTGGTAAGCAAATGTTGCACATTCACAGTAGTTCTGAGATTCTGTGATTTCTTGTGAATGTTCTTAACAGTTCCTTCTGGATTACTGCAGATCTTTGACTTTCTGCAGAAGGTGAAAGCCTTTCTTAGAACTACACAATCCTGTTTTGCAGGGTTTTTGTTTCTGAGGAGTATGGCTGAAATGAAAAAAACCCTTGGTGTATTCTTGTACCATGCACGTTCTTAAATCCCATAAGAGTTTCACAGGTCTTGTATTTCAAACTCCAGCTGATGCACAGTGACTTCTGCAAGTTCCAAACCTTGGCTAGAGCTCCTGGAGTCTTGAAACAATCTCAAGCCAACTGTATTCTAACACAAATTCTTTCTTCTTCCCCACCCTCCTTCAGGCAATGAAAGGAGAAAAAGGAATTGGGGGAACAGTTGCAACTGGAGACGGTCTAAGTGAGGAGCTCACAGAGGAAGCTTTTAGTAAGTAATACTTTTTTAATTTATTGTAGCATTACTATGGCTTTTCTAAAAACAGCACTTCCTTTAGACATCAGAATTCTTACTTGAGGAATACATCCTGGAGTGGCCACGTGTTACATCTCTGATCCATTGAGATTCTCATTTGAGATGTCTAGAGGATAACCTGTGCTCAGATAAACTCTTCCCAGTCAGTAGAATTTATGGTCAGAAGGAAGTAATATAGTGAGAAATGATGACACTCTAGTAATAGCTAATGTCAACTGTGGAAGATTTTTAAATGCATATATTAGTGCCAGTATTTTTTCTCTACATTTAAACACAGATTGTAATGAAAGGTGCAAACTTTTTCTTTCTTCCCCCCCCTTCCCCCCCCGGTAGCCACGTATTTAGGCCACATTCATTCTACCTGCAAGACTTTTGGGGAAAAAAGTAAAATAAGCTCCACTTGATGACTTGAGGAGCTCAACTTTGAGAAGTGAATCAGAGACGAACACCATCTGTGTATAATTCTAAAACACTTAGTATTTCTTACATTTGAAAGAATGCACAGATTGGCAGCTAGAAGGTGTAGGGCAAGGAGTATCACATGCATTCACTGTAGTTTTTCTTCCTTACACTGTGAACTTGTTGGGACTTTGCATTGGATTTGTTGATGCTGGATTCTGGCATGTAGTCTTTGCTTGGCTTTTAAATGCTATGGGCTGGTAATCTTGAAGCTGATACAAGAAGAATTAGGAGGCACAGCTCTAGTTGTATCTAGTGACAAGATGCTGATTTTCAAGTATCTGATAAATCTTCTGTCTAAAATCACTGGTAAACTACTGAACTCACAAAAATTCAAAGCCTAAGGACTGAAATTGACCTATTCAGGGTCTGAAACACTTTGCTCCCAGTACGATGACTTTGGCTATATAAAACAGCACAGACTCTTTGTGTCTCTCCTAATGTGGAAGATAAGCTCACAAACTGGCTGGAAACGGAAGTATCTAAACCTAAATATTGCAGGAGACTTTTAGAAAGCTTTATTTTTACTTTTTTAATATGACTATTTAAATTTTACTATTAAAGATTAGGCAATGCAAATAGTAAACTCCTATCCATACTCACTCGTGTAATACCTCTGTTGGTTCAGAGGTAGTAAGACACTAGCACACCTATAGGCCTAACTTATTTACCTTGAGTATGTTGCTAATGGCTTCTGGATTGCAGCTGCTGGGAGTCTGTCCACTTGGAAGCTTGTCAAATCAATATACAGAAATTGTTCTAAAAGCTTTACTTTGTATATATTCTGATTTGCACTTTAAGCATTTAAGCTTCAGCTCAAGACTTGAGGGAAAATACATAGTTGGAAACTTCTGATTGTGTCTGCATCCAGTATCTTGATTTGTGGGCAAAGAGGCAAATTCATGAGAAGTTTCTCCTCTGAGATGCTTGTGTTCCCCTTAGCCCGAGTACAATGCCCACCAGAAAATGGAAACCAGAAAAAAGGAATCCCCTCACACCTGTGGATCGTCTGTCTCTTCTCAAGAGAATATTAAGTCTTGGCAGGATGCAAAGGAGATGTTGCAGTAATAGAAGAAGTAAAAGAAAAAAAGTTCTGTAAAATAACTGATTGTGTCAAGTGCTGCAGGTATTTTTCTCCACAGGGGCAGCTATAGACCTATTCACAATGATTAGTCTCACTGCAGGAGTAGCAGAAATAGTTGTGCTCCTGTGGCATAACTCCTTGCTCTTTGCCTAATGCCAAAGCCAGGTCAGAGGCTTGGCATTAAACTTGCTTTGGATATGGAACGTGCACATGGAAGTGCAGTAAAATTTTGGACCTGCCAGAGCCACTTCTCACTATGATCTTAATGGATTTTTAACTTGCAGTTTAAGTATTTGAAAGTTACTACAGTGAAGGTAGAGGAAAAAAAACTGGGAAAAAAACCAAAACAAAACAAAAACAACAAAAAACACTCCCAAGCATCAGCTTTCAGATGAAAATTTTTAGGATTATGCTGTGTTTTGAGAACTTTTTAATGGGTTATCCTCTTATACATAGGAACAGACATGCTTCACTTACAACTTAAAAGTTTTGCTGCTTTCCATCCAAGTAATAATTGAAACATCCTTACTCTGAATGTCACAGAGCTCAATGTATGAGTTACTGCAAAGGTTTATCTCGGAGCATCACCCCCTCTGTTTTCTCTCCCAAGTCTCAGGGGTACTTTGTACTCTGTTCGTTGGCCTCTTCTCTCCTATGAAATTCAGAGCTCTGTGCATACCCTGAAGGGCATGCTGAAGTCATTCAGAGTAACATCAGGCTCTGCCTTTTTTTTGTCATTGCCTGTCTCGTCACCCCTGCCACCTTCTGTGGGGCTTCCACATTATGGAGTCCCTGATGGACCCTGTTTTATAAAGCAGCACAACATTTTCATTGGCTTCCTCATGCACGTGTATGCTCAGGTGCTAACCTTATACCTAAACAAAACAAACTCTAAATTCTCCAGGTTTCTTGGGATATTGGATGCTGGAGATTGCTTCTTCAATGGTCAGGATGGCAGGCTCCACTTGATTCATCAGTGTGTAGCTGTGTATGTTCTGCTTCAGATATATACAGGGGAAGAACAAGGTGCAGTTTTACTCTTAGATTATCTGATTCAAATTAAGTTGAATTTTGTTTCTTAAGTGTTTCTTAATGGGAATAAACTTGTTTACTTGTAACACTCAGTAACAAGCTTGTCTATAGGCAGCGTAGAATGGTAGCTGTCAGGAGAGAAATGGCTCCACAGACCTGCAGTGGACCACAGTTCAAGGTTATTTAATGGTGACAGACAGATCAAACAAGGCTCTGTGTATCCTGCAGTTCCCATCTAACTTTCTTAAAATGCTCTTTCTTTCAGCTAACCAGTTGCCAGCAGGCTTAATAACTACAGATGGTCAACAGCAGAATGTTATGGTCTACACAACATCGTATCAACAGGTACTGTACCCTGTCCCCCACTCTCCCTTCTGTTGCTGAAATTGAAATGCTAATTCAGCTGTCCTGTTCTGAAAGATGAGAATGGACTCTGTGTAGTCCTTTGGTGGCTGCCGTGACATTCCAACACTGACAATTCCAGGCTGCCAGCAACAATGCAGTTTCAGAAAAAGGTGCATTTGAATGTGAGCTTTCATTTTCTCTCCCTAGCTCTCTGGTGTTCAACAAATTCAGTTCTCATGATTTGAAGAAAACTTTGGATCTGGGAACACGAGACGGAAAAGCTGTGCAACTCTAACGAAGAGGCAGTTTTAATGACTGGTGAAGAGATTTATTTCTTTGTATATTAAATAGCTGTAATGTAGCTACCTGAAGCTTGACTAATTGAGGTGTGAGTTCTGACTCAAATCTTTTTCATGATGATTTAAAAAAAATTGGATTTTAAAGGTATTAAAGTATTTTTGTTTTGTACAAGAGTTTGTTGCTCTGTATAACTCCTGTATGCATTGTATATTGCAATTTATTACTGTCAGAGATTTGTAGACAGTTTCTTATTTTCATATTGAATCATGTTACTTTTGTAATTCAGGTAAACAGCTGGGTTAATTCATGTTTACCCTTTGAATAAAATTGTAAGGGTTCAGTTTTGAATTTGTTCATTTTTGAATGCAAGTTGCCTTTATTATAAAGATTGAGTTGGTCTTGGTTATATAACTTGTCTTGCATGACAACCTCAACTAACTTTACATGTCAGCATATTTATTGAACTTTTGAAAGGGACTTTTTCCTCATGAAATTAGCAGCTAGAAAGAATTGCTACTTTTTTTTTCTTAAACTGTAACTTCAGAATTAAAAGTTAATCAAAAACAACTAATGCTCTACTACGTTTAAAGACTTAGAGCTGTTAACAGTGCTGATGAAAACACTGACTGTGTGCGATGCAGGTCTTCATTTAATTTTTTTTTTCAGTTGCATTAACTCTCCTTAAACTTGCTTTGATATATTTAAGGTGGTCTTTGTGCTACTGAAATAACTTCCTTTTTATGTATGGTTTTTAGAATCCCAAACTTAGAAATTCGAGGCGGGGGGAGGTGGATTTTATAGTCCTTGTGGTAAAAGATCTCATTTTAACTTTTTAATGAAATGTTTTAAGGTTTCTTGTGAGACTGTTGGAACTCAACTGTGTTAGCGACTTTCTGTACAGGCTGCGTGTGTGTGTGTGAGTGACTGAAACTTGAACAAGTGATACACATCTGAAATGGAAGACTCTTTCCTGGTTTTGCAATAAACTCTACCTAGATAATGTAGTTCTGTATATTTAGTGAGCTGTTCTTAGTAATTTTGCTGTTTCTTTAAAACTTGGGTGGGTAATTTTGTTAGATGCAATGTCTTAGCCTGTTAGGATGGGGGGGGCGGTGGTTTTAGTAATCTATCTTATTCAGACTGAATTTTGGGACCTTTGATATTTTTACTGTTTGCTGTGGACTGAAATGTAATATAAGAAGTATCTTTCAATTTGCCTGTCACTAATTTAAGCAAAGCACACCTCGAATCTGTTGCCATATAATTTCTTGCTGGTTTTGTTTTTGTTTTTTTTAAAGAAAAAGTAACAGTTTAATATTGGGAAAACAGTTTAAGCTAAGATATCCCAGAAACGTGAAATAGCCAGTTCTTTGTCAAACAAAAATTTTCTGTGTGTGCAGATTGGAACAGTGTTTCTTACAAATCAGCATAATGCTGGCAAGGCCCCTGGAGGCAATCCAGCGTGTTCTGTGGCGACCAGGGCAGATGTTCTGGGTTTTGTGGCAGTCTGTCATTCTTCAGCAGCTATGACTGAACAAATGGAGTTTTTCATTAAATGTACAAGTGAATAACACAATCACTACACGAGCCCCTTCTGTTTGTATTCCGTTTATTTCAGGCCGCCATACCCTGTTCTTGATGTTCCCAGATTTGCAATGGAAAAAGCTGTGGTCTCAGCTAAGGAGGAGCTAGGAGAGATTGGGCAGTTGGAAGTGCAGAAGGGAGCTGAGGTCATCAGTCATATTTGCTTGAAACCAGCTACGTTTTTCAGTCTCTCTGTGGATTTAGGTTAAAGTGCTCCGAGTTTGTGGTTTACATGCCATCGTGTACACAAAGGACCTGATACTGCTTTGTTTTTCTTTTTTCTTCTCCCTCGCCACCCTCTGAGGTTCAGGGACAAAACTTCAACCAACTTGCTCATTCACTTCCTGAAAATACACATGTAGAAGAAATAGTACAACACTGTTTGATCTTCCTCTGAAACCATTCACCTAATAGAAGTTTGCAGGGTGCTGTAGTGCTGGTAGAACAAATGTGGTCTGAGGAAACACTTGCCTCATCTATATTAGTAGTAGTACAACCACTGTGAAGCCTTTATTTTTGTTTAACAACTGATCTGTGCTCTCACGATTTTAGTATTCAAAGTTTAAAAGTAGCTTAGACCCAAACCAGGAGTGACCATTCCTGCTGGATCCCATCTGCTTCTACAAAACTGCTGTTGTTGGTTCTCTGAATGTTTTGTTTATATAACCCCAAATTGAACTTGAGACAGATGTGGCACATGCTAAAACTTGGAGAAGGGTTTCTTGAAGTAGCAGTGGTGCTCAGAGATCTTTCTCCAAGCACAGTGACTGATTTTTGGGTGTCTTTCCATGACATAAGCAAATTTTACTGCATTAATTTTTTTTAATTAACTAGATCCTTTTGACCTTTCATTACAGAGTGGTCGTGATGTCTTTACAAGCACAGAAATACTGATATCTCTAGTCAAAATACAGTTATGTGGAAAGCTAATTTAGATGGTGTTCTTCTACATCCCATTTTCATTACAGGCTTAATGGGAGCTGAGACGCTGCCTTCACCAATCTTGCTGATGTATGTATGCATCTTTGCTATTTTATTTATTCCTCTGTTCTGAATGTTAAAATATGTGACTGGATGATGTAGCCAGAGGGAGTCTTGGCATTAGGTGGTACATCCTAAATACCTACTGACCCACGCTTATCTGCCTGTAGCTAAAAATCAGCCTAATTTATGGGGACTGTACTCCAAACAGCTGTCTTCCTTGCACTGCACTCTGGATACATGGTGAATCGTGTCAGATTAGTAGATGCTCATTAACATGTAAACATATATAGGTGATTTCTCACTTGCCTTTGGCAAGAGAGGAAGCATGTGGGCAATTGCACATGCATGGGAGATTGTTCCATGCAAAGCAACGTGGAGAGCCAAGGGCTAGTATTTTCCTCAGCACCTTTCTGTAATGATAAGAGCTGACAGTAGCCGTGATTATAGCTATACAATTCTTCCTTTTGCAGAGCTTGAATATGATCAGTGTTATGGTTCAGTCACGTAGACTCGCTGCTTCAGATACATTTACAGTGCTAAGACAATGGCTTTTGAGTCACTGTATTCCCAAATTGTGCAGGTGAGACTTTTTTCAGTTTTGGTTTTTACCGAATAAAGTAGAAGAAAGGAAGTTTTTCACTTAAATTTGAAGTGAATTTTTTTATGTTTATAGATAAAAAAACCCCAACCTGTATGTAGATTCTAAGATGAACAATGCTATAGGGAAACTATTTTATATAGAGCCCAAGCAGTCCTATAGGAAAAGTTAAATACTGATCATGTGGACAATGGTTACTCTTATATTCCCCTTTTAAATTGGTTTGGTGAAAAGAGCAGTGATGGAAGGATGCCTGAGGCAGTTTAAAACATGTACCTCATTGAAAACACAGACCGAGTTTTCCTCTTTTTCCCCTTTAAAAAGGCTGAAAAAACATACTTAAGCAACTGAATATTGATCTGTTTACCTATTGATTTGTGAAATTGGCGTGATAATGGACTGCAACGTCACCTCTGACCCTCAGTATGTAAAAATTTAATGGACCGTTCTCTAGAGACACCGTGCCCAGGCAGCTTGTGCCGACAGCCAAGGCCAGATGCTCTTGGGAGTGAGGGCAGGTTGCCCATATGCACAACAGTTATTGAATTGGTGCCAGCTGCACCACGTTTACTAAAATGCAGTCTGGAGGTGTGGCTGCAGAGGCAGGGAGAGGGGCGAGGCAGCGCACAGCAGCTCAGAGGTTTAGGAAATCTTCCAGGCAAATTGCCCAGGTGATTTCCTGGAATATTTTACTGCAGCACGCTGGGCCAGAGGATCCATTTATCAGGAGTAATGGCACCTGATTTGCTTTTGTAGGAAAGAAAACTTGAGGGTTTCAATCTGCTGGGCAGAAGAGCATCCTTCAGGCTGCTAATCTAATTTGTGTGTACCTAATACTTAATCTGGCCCAGCCCATACAGGATCAGAGACGGCAGCTGACTCAGGCCAGAGCTGCCCAGAGGGGTTTGGTTTCTGGCTAACAAACTGCAGTAATCGGTGGCTCAGTGCTCACACCCAGAGGGCACATCAATGGCGCTGCATTGCAAACAGAGCTTCAGCAGCATTTTACTCCTGGTTAGAATCAGCCTGGGTTTTTGGTCCTGTTCAGGGGTGCAAATCACTTTTCTCCAGGAATCACTAGGTGCAGTGCAAGTCCTCCCCTGCCATTGGGGTAACAGTGACTAAAATACTTTCCTGCTGCTCCTAAACTGGTGTCACTGTGCATCTTCATTGTGCACAATAAAGACAAAATTTGGGTTGTTTACAACTTAAAACTTAACAATTTTAAACTTAAAAAAACCCTGCCCTGGTACACAGCTCTCCCCAAGCTGAGGGTAGGGCATGAACCTAGCCACTGCTGGTAGCTTGACCACTGACAACGACGGCACAAAACTAATTTCTTAGATGTATTTGCTTCAGGTGTGTCTTCAGCATGGCATAAATGAGAGGCAAACCTACAGAAAAACCTTTTTTAAATCAACAAAATAACTGGGTAAATAAGGGCAGGGAATCTCTGAAATGACACAACTCTGATGATGAGAGTATCTCCTACCCAAAAGGGTAATACAGTAACAACAAATAAAAGCAACTTCCAGCAGCACACCTAAGACTCACAGTTCATATATAAATGCTGTGTCACTTGAAATACAACTGCAGCTAAAACATGGTCACCATTTTATGCAACAGTAAATTAGGAGGAGTATATACTATTTTTTTAATCCTCTCTGTACCCTTTGTGAAGAAAAATAGTCAACCCCATCAGGGTTATCTCCCATCACATCGTGCAGACGAAGGTCTGTGGGATGCACAGGTTTGTTTCTGCAGCATCTGACTCCTTGGCCCCAGGGATGAAATCCAAACCTACCCTGATGTCCAAGGTCCCTGTGTAATGTAACACGCTGGGAAAAGCAACTTGGTGAGCGGGAGGCTGCCTGGAGCCAGCTGGTAGGAAAAGCTAAGCACTTGGGGAGAAGGGAAAGGATCCAAAATTTCACCTCTAGCCAGCTGGAAAGCAGCTGAAACAGGCTCCGTCACTTCAGGGTGGGAATGTGGAGGCTGCAGGGCCTGGGGAGTGCTGCATCAGAGGACGTCTGCTCTTACTCTGTTAGAAACCAGCAGCAACAGTCGTGTTTTACAAACCAAGCAGCTGAAACTCCAAAGCGTCTCTTGAGTGGATGCAGTGAGATAGTTAAAAGTTCTGCACCCACCAGAAAAAGAAATACTGACAATAACTGGCAATTTTGTGTTGTCTGGCTTGACAGCTCCAGTGTTGTTTCAGATGGCTCAGCAGCACCTTTCTACAGCAACTTCATCTTCCTAACCTTCTAATAACAGTACAAATAAAAGCAACAGAGCTCAGCAATTAATCTTTGAATAATAGCTACATAGACAGTCTGCATTTATACTAAAGCATTTATGCTGTAGCATAACTAGGTGACACTTCAATCTGTTAGATTGACATTTCAAGTCTTTTTTTTCAAGACAGTCATTTCAGAGAGTTGCTCCGAACATTTTCCTTCCAGAGCAGGCAGCATATAAAGTCAACACAGAAAAGTCTCCTTCCTACTCAGGCAAAGAAATAATTCCAAAGCTGCTACTAAAAAGAAAAAATCGGTGCAACAAAAGAAGAGGATGCAACAAAACCAAGGAACTTTGAACCTCGTAAGATGTCACATACCCAGTGTGCCTCTTGTAAGAAGCACTTGGAAATAATTGTATGTTGATAATTTCCATATGAGGGTAACAGTATTTTATTGTTGGTTAACCGCACTCGTGCA
>VZRW01006857.1:56771-73056 GCA_013398125.1 Aegotheles bennettii | reverse complement strand
GGTTCCCCGGGCCGCGGGGGTCGCGGCGGGGCGGGCGGCGGGGAAGGAAATTCAGCGCTGATCCGGGCAAATTCTAGAAAAAAGGCCTGAACGACATGGCGCCCACCGAGGCCTTGGGGCACGGTCTGTGCCCGGTTCTGGCAGGGTGTTCACTGGTACCGCTTACTGTCCCTGCTTGTGGGGGTGGCGAAAGCCTTTCCTCCCTTCCTGCTCAGTGTCCGCATTTGTTAGTATGTCCCGGTACTCTGCTATAGCGGGATTACTGCTGTTGTGGCACTGTTCGTCTGAAACTACAGCTACTGGGAACGCTGGGGGAGGTGCGGTGTTCTTAAAAAAAGCATCGGTGAGAGCACAGCGCTGCTCCAGGGGACTCTGCCCACAGTAGTAAATATGATCGAAGCGTCTGCCCATAAACAAAGACAAATGTGGCTATAATTATACATTAATTACTATGAAGATGGTTTCATTCTTTAAGCAGCAGCTAGATTTTTCCAGCTGTTTTGACACTGGCTACCCTTGCATCCTTTTCGATGCTTGCCAAAGGATGCTTTACATTTAGTTATGGCAAATAGGGAAATAAACATCACCTCATAGAAGTTTAAATCCGCTTTTCTGCCCTGGGACTGATTTACCATACACTGTCCATATAGCTGACTTTCCTGGGTTGTAGTTAGTGTAAATAGTTACTTTATTGGAGAGAAGCGATGTATGTAAGAGAGTAGAACATGTAATATTTCAGTGTAATGTGGTGCAAATGTGTACTGACATGTTGTATGGGAGTTAGGGTAAGCTTTGTTTTAAAACATCTTACAGTGTTCTGTTTGTTTAACGAAGCTGTATGGAAAGGAAAAAAACATCAATAGGCTTTTTGCTCTTAGGGCATATTTTGAAAGTAAAATATTTATGATAAGTCATGAATTCCAAAGCTTAACATCATTTATTTTGCTGTTTTGAGTAGAAATTACCATGCTGGGAGAGACATTTTAGCTGTGGGGATGGATGTAAACTAACTTGGTAGTGCAAGGAAGGAGCCTCTCCAGCCTGTCTGGAACAGGCTTTCTTCCTGAGAGAATCTGGAAACATCTAAAAAAGGCTGTCACTGACAGGGAGAGAGGAGCCTAGCTATTGCTACTCTGTAAATGCTCTCTTGAGTCATCTTTGACCCCTTTCATCAACTGTAATTTATTGGGTTTTATTGTCCTAGCCCGTAAATTGTATCTTTAATTCTGAATTTTCATTGCTTTGCTTAGGAATAAGTACCTTTGCATGCTTCGGGATTATTTTTTTTCAACATGCAAACTGATGCTGATACATATCAGGAGTATGTATATACATAAATACATATATTAAAAATATAGCAGGTAAGAATACAGTTGCAAGACTCACCATGGCAAAACTTCTTATAATTTTCAGATGGTGCAGACCATGCTTCCGAAGTCATTGAGAGCCATGAAGTTCTACTTCACTACTGTGTATCAAGAAATATGGGTTGGTGTAGCATTAACAGCTTACGCCTATTACAAAATTTCCTATGGTGGTAAGTTACACATTATAGTCTTCATTGGCTGTTACTTTATAGATAAGATTTATAGATGAGACTACCCTTAACAGTTAGAAATCAGTCATTGAAAGTATCCAACAAGTATTAAGGCTAGGTCTTTGCCATAAAAATTTAGAAGTTTTAACATGCTCAGTGTAGAAGGTTACACTAACAAAAATACTCAAATATCAGTGTAACCGTGCCTCTGTTATGAAGATTAGGTAACGAAGGAATTGCTTTTAAAAACACACATCTAACTTGCAGCATATAGCCAAAGGCTTCTCCTGTAGATTTGTCCTGAAGGGAAAGATAAGACTGTTCTGAACTAGAAATTTGACTAGAATTTTTTTTAGAATCCCTATGGTTTTGAATTTTTGCTCAAGATCTGCAAAAAAATACAGTTTTTAAAAGGGTTTCCCATGTAAACTTGTGAAAGGTAAAGCAACTTATTTTGGGTTGATGCACCTCAAAATACAAGGTACATCACTGAACCTTAACGTGTGTTACTTGGTGATACTGTGTCACTTTCTCAGAGAAAGAAACAGAACATCTAATGTAAAAATAATAGATTTGAGTGGGTCAGGTCCCTCAAAGTAGGATGCAACAGATTATGGTGTCTTAAAGGTCTTGTTCTTCAATTTAGGCTGTGCTGAAAAAATTCTAAGTCAAACCTTTACTAGCTGTCATGAACAATGAAATGTTATAAACCACAGACAAACAGACAGGGAAAGGAACCCCTCACTGTGGAAACAGCTGAGTGATGTTACCTCAGCATTTCTGTAGCTTTGTCCAAATAACTGGTAGCATGTCCAAACCAGTTACAAAATGTTTACAAGCTTTACTACACAAATAAATATAAGGAGTTAAACAGCCAGAGAGGAAAAAAAATGTTTGATTTTTGCTTTAACTTTTTGAATTTCAGTGAAATTCAAAATTGACAGACTGTTTCAGGATTGTGTTCATGTAATGATACTTTTATTTTCATTTATGATTTAGATAATAGATGTGGTAGTGTAGGGTTTTGAGGGCCAAAACCTCAATATGGGGCAACTGTATGTTAACATTATTTTAAAGTGAAAATAGCTTTTAATAGCTGCAGGCCTTTCCACAGTTTGGGGAACAGTTTTCCAAATAATACATATATTTATAGAAGAGTATGTTGTAGAGTAACTTAAGTTGGAAGGGATCTCTTGAGCTCACCCAGTCCAAACCACTATTAAAGTAGTTAGATCAAGGTTAGATTGGATTGGCCTCATAATTCAAATGAATATTTCCAAGGGTGGAGGTTGCACAACCTCCTACAACCGTCTTCCTTACGAAGAAATTATTCCATCTATTTTTGTCTGTGAAGTGAACAATTTTCTGTGTAAGAGAAAATTACAACTGGAATGTAAAAGCAGCTATTTTACTTCCAAAGAAAGATTTTAAATCAAACTGTATTCTTATCACTTCCGTTTACATCTGTATGTTGTATGTATATATGTGCATATATTATGTAAAATAGTACCATTCTATATATTTCTTTCGAATTACAGCAGGAGTCTCAATGGCTACAATTTCTAAATGCATGGAGTCTTGGTTAATTAAAAACAAGCAACTTTTAAAAAATCAATGTAACATTTAGTGACATGTGCTATGGAAAGTACATGTTGTACACTTCCTAAATATTGTTCAAGCTAAATTAGCAAATCATAAATAGGATAATCTAATTGAAGTTTATCTGCAAAAAATAAATATTTTTTTAAACTATTACTGTTCAACTTGTGTTCTCTTTTTTTCAGGCAAAAAAGCAGTGGCAGATAGTAAGTATTAAATATCTAATACCTTGTTATGTTTTTTAAAGAAGTGCAGTAGAAATTAGCTCAACATATTTTATGTAAGTTTGGGGTTTAAGTTACGGATTTAGGAAATGTTTAAGGACTACTCCAAAATATATAGTTTTGGTTGTTATTGATGGCGTTTTAATCTAGAAACATCTCTGAATCTGCACAGATGATATTTCTGTCTTGTCCTTTGCATAGGCTTTAGGAACAGAATGGAGGTTGTTTAAATAACAGTAATTCCTTTAAATAAGAGTAACAACAATTTATTGGAGTTTCTTAAATCAGCACGATCGCAAGAGTAGCTGCTATTCTAGCTGCCGAGAAACTAAGAAGTTTAAACTTGTATTTTGAATCTGTATTTTTATATCTTCTATAAAGTAGTGCTTACGTATTTATGAACAGTTTCTTCTGACATCGCATTGGAATTCTATTTTTTCGTGACTGCTATATCTCAGTTCACTTTCTGCACTGTAATGGATAGCCTATTTGCTCCCAGTTGAATTTGTGTATGCAAACATTGTTTACATTTTAAAACTGCCCAGTAGACTTCAGGATAATAGCATAAATAAACTACAGTTTAGAAAGAACTATACCAAAACTGAGGAAGAATGGACGTTTGTTTCCTCTTTGGAAAGAGGATTTTTAGTATTGGCCAAGGTTATGGTTAATTTGAGGGTGTTGTTTGATTTGCAGGGTAGTTGAATCTGCTAGTTCTTGTGTTCAGATGTAGATATAGTTGTCTGTTCTACCTTCTGAACTACGCTGCTGAATTGATTTGCTCTACTGTTTGAACAGTCTAAATCGTGTCTTTGTTTCAGAGTCCTCTGGTGCTGGCCATCATTAAAGACCTCTTCTCGGAGTATGAATTTGGTGGTTCGTCATCTTTACTGTAAATGAAGCAAGATACAACCACAGGGAAGTTAATTCTAAAACTGCAGCTGATCCATCTGCTGTAATTAGAGGAACAAGGAATTAAACATGTTGGACAAAGTATGCTGGAGTGTATTGTTAACCTAATTTTTAGCATAAGCATTTTTTGTTTTCTACAGTTCTTCTAAGTTCCAGATTAAACTTTTCCAATAGTACTTTGAAAAAGACCAAATTTCTATAACTAAACTTTGTAATAGAATTAGCTGACATTTCTCACAATAGCGTTAAGCCTCTTTCTCTTTTTTCTAATGATATCTTTTTTGGCTAGGACATTTGAAATACTCCATTTTCTTTTAAAATGTCATTTAATAGTATGCCAAGTGTGAGGACTTAGAGCTTTTTGTCAACTTGTGGTGCAGTAATTAAGGGTTTAAAAATTTATTTTTAAAACTTTACATTTTTTTACAAAGTTTTAGTTCTGCAAGTTTTAAAAACAAAAGCTGTATTGTTATTGAAACACCATGCAAAATGTTTACAGAGGTTTTTAAAAGTACATTATTGGCAACTATCTTTTTTTTGTCCATCATATTCAGTAGAACTAAGGAGTTATTCTGAAAGGCTCTTCCTTTAGTCACAAATTCTGCAAGGGAGTAAGTAATATGCCTATATTGTCTAAGAAAATTGCTGTTATGTGGGCCCTTGTCTGCCATCTGAGCTTATGAAAATCTCAGGATTTAAAGGGAATAATGAAATCATGCATTATGGCAGCAGTTAATATGAGCACAAACAAACACTTAACTGACTTCAAAGAGTTTTCCTTGTTTGTGAAAGTTTAGAAGCAATATATTTATTACTAGGATGGGTCATTAGTGGTTCTTGCAGATAGCCATTGAAGTAACCCCCCACAACTAGTAGTAGATTTTGAAGACTCTAGGAACCTACACTATCTTATAAAAGTCAGATTTCAGAACTGTACATACTGAATACTGTACCAAGGATACATAGTGTATAAAACCCAAATGGGACTTCGTGTTTTGTTTAAATTTAGCCTAATCTGCTTTTGAGACGATTAAGAGGCTTACGTCATTTTAATGACTTAATACTTACGTACATCTTTTTAACTACTTCACTGAAACGTCTGAAATCTTTCAGCTTTATTAAAGTTTTGCTTTTCAATCTCTGTCTGCAGTATCTGGCCATAACTTAAAATATTTTGTATTTGAATATTCAGGAGATTGATAACCTTACCTGCTAAGGGTAAACATTCCAAACACTATGTTGCCTTTAATTTCTTCAAAATGTATTCTACTTCTTAAGCTCAATAGCTATACCTACTATGAATAGAGTAAAATTACCAGTGACATTTCTCTGGAAGCTTTTTTAAAAAAGGCAGGTATAGCATTACTCAATTTGGGAAGAATAGGTGACATCTCTCTTTTATGCATTCTTGACATTTTTTCCACCTTCCAGAGTTTTTCTTGTTGTTGCATCTTCCCTTGATATGTTTTAGCTGATTTTTTCATCACTTCTGTATGGGTTTTTCAGTGCTTCCTCACCACAGAAGAATGAATGAGAAGTAAAAAGAACTATTTGTTTCTTTACCTAAAACCAAAAGCATCCAGAAGAAGGGAACAGAGAATAAAGACCAGAAGAAAATGGAGCTTCAAATGAACAGATACTAGGCCAGTGGTGATTACAGGGTGGGTCAGAGTTGTGGTACACTTAATATGTGGTTCAGATTGAAAATTTATGCCAGGTGAAGAGCTACACATGCATTTGTAATGCAAATTCATGATCACCAAGTTACAGTTCCTAAGATACTACACATAATTCAAATGACCTGCTTTAGTAGTTTTCAATTACAGAGCTGAGGAAAACAAGCTAGGGAAAAAAACATTAATCACTGCAGGATTTACTTCATTTTAGCTGGAACCTAGCACACTGAGCCTGAGCTACATCAACACGCTGTCTGATCTAGATGTTAATTGAAAAGCAAGAGGAGCTTCTGCTAACCTGCCCTTGGAGCACAGTTAACTGCACTTTTAGGTACACTTAACCTACCTCAACTCTTAATGCATCTTGATATCTGACTTGCTGGATTTTCTAGCAAGGAAAGAAAGTACATGTGAACAGCAATGTCTGTGTTACGAAACCTACAATTTCTCCTGAAATAGCATGATCTGGAAAAGGTTCTTCCATTAGTATATCCATTGGAAATTCTATGAAGGTTGCAGAATATTCCTTCCTGTTTGTGATTCCTAACACACAAATCTCTGCAAAAGATAAGTAGAATTGGTGGATATGTTTAAATAATTTTTTTTTTACCTGAGTAGGATACAGAAGGAGGAAATTAACTTTCAGTCAGTGGCTTGACTCAAAAGCAGAAATCAACACATCCACAGTGTGTAACACCTGTAGTACCATTGATGTACTTTCTGCTCCTCTATGCTGAAGTATACTAGGAAGACAATACAGGAAAGATAGCTAAGGCATTGTAAGTACCATTTCTTATTACAGTGAGGTGTGAAAGGAGCAATAAGTTTTCTTTGCAGCACTAGCATCTGCAGCATAGCCCTAATTAGAGAAGTATTGCAAAGGAGTACCCTTGAAGTGAATACTCTTATTTTAGAATGTGTGCCTTTTTCTTTAATTTAACTAAGGTGATTTCTAAAGCTAGCTTTAACCAAAAAGGTCTTCTTGTTCCAGTTAATTGTCTATACAGACAAGCCTCAGCTCCTGAACAAACTCATTGTTTATGCAAATCAGATCAGGGCTTTAATCCATGGAGGTAATATTCATCATGATTCATAATTAAACACTAGGGGGGGAAATGCTTACTGCTCATTGACAGATCATGCTGTTTCCATTTAGCTGCTGCCTCTTTATATTGCTGACATTTCTAAAGCAAGAGGATTACATTTAAACTTTGTGTAGTAAAGTAGTTCAGCAGTTGAATTTTTAATGTGTTGCCTGTGATAAGGCATCAGCAATGACACAAACTGTACTACCTTTGCAATGTTAGTGCAACAGCAAACTCCTATAGGAGTTGAAAAGCCTCACCCAATTACTGCAGCACCATCTTGACCAAGTTTTGCTGTGGCACTGGTAATTTAAAAAAAAAAAAAATCAATCTAGATCATGAGAGCAGCAGGGAGCTATATCAATACTGACAATGCTAATGCAAAATGTGGTCTTTTTACAGTACAACTATTTCTGTACTTGCCCCTCAATGCTGGGTCTTTCTTATGGCCAGGATTTCTTGTTGTGGAGCTCTGAGATTTCTAGAACACTTTCAAGTGTTGTCCTACCATTAGGAATCTAAGAGTAACCCCTGCATGCTAATGAAGTATTGTGGAATACTCCAGGGGAACAGCAAAATACAGTGAGAGCCAAGGAAACATTAGTCACAGGGCCCAACCTACTTAACCTCTTTAATGGCTAACTTGGAAAAAAACCCAAATGTTTATTCATGCTAATTGGGAGGATGAGTAAAGGAAATGATCTAAAGGAACTAAAACAGCTGAACCAGTCCATTTATCTGAATCATGATAGCATACCACTGTTTGTAATACAAATACAGCCTGATACAGGGCTGGTGTGTATATGTGTATTGTACTTTCGGTCCCCCCGGAAGGAAAACGATCAGGTGCTCATTAGATGCAGGTGATTATATATGACATCACCACCAGATGGCTGAAATGAAACTAACCGGGTAAATCAATGTGTGAAATCTCTATTGTTTCATTCACGGAAATCTGTAAAGCTACTAGGAAGGAAAGACTATTAAGATGGAGATTCCCTGAGGCATTAAATAATGTTGGTTAAGAATTCGGTAAATGGAGGAACAAGAAGTGACAAGATAGTGCTTGAGCAGCAAGCTCTTCTTACTATAATTCCGTGACCTTTAGCAACCAACATTTAGCAGCTAATACTCTCTTTATAAAGCCATGTGACTCTGATTTGGTAATTTATGAAGAACTCTTAAAACGAGAAATTCCTGTAGTCTACTCCACTGCTGCAGGCAAACTACTTGGAAGCAATTACTCTCTCCTAACTCAAAATGAACTGACCTCCACAAGAATGGATTATTTGGAAGTTTTAATTAAATTCTGCTAAGGGTACTATGATTTCTTTGGTTGTGGTTTAACAGTATGAGTATTCTGGCAGCTACATCAGCTTGTGGAGTTTCCACCCTTACACCACAACGCCTTGCTCCTCATAGTTGTGCTGATACAACTATTTGTGAATCAGATCAGGCAATTTTTCAGAATTTTAGGGGGTTTCCCGCTCTGAACTAACATTCACGGTTTTTTCTTCTGTTTTAATTTGGATCCATCTCCTGATCCTGTTTACAGCAAAGCTGCTTTATAACTTGCATTACAGCACAACAGCATCATTTTTTTGCAGAACAGGGGCAGAAGAATCAGAATTTCTAGTTTCCCATGCACTCACCCAGCTTTCCCATGTCATCGTGTCCCTTATAATAATTTAATGCAAGTTTCCTCCTCATACCCAGCTACTCACATGATCAAAGGACTGTCTCTCTCTTAAGATCTGTCATCACTGTCAACACTCACGGGAATAAAAAGAATGCAGAACTCCACCCTGTATACAAATCAGGAATGTCAGCTTGTGTTTCAGCAAAAAGGCAGAACCTTGCTTCCTTCCTCTGTGACAGCACATTGCTTTCTCAAGTTTATAGTATCACTTCATTTGGACAAATTAACAAACCAGGAGGGAACAGGTTGAACAGTTGCACCACAATATCCTAATGCTCAATACTCGCAGGAAGAATAGTTTTAGTAACAAAGGATAAATTTGGTAGTGGCTTTTCAAATTATATTATTGGTTGTCATCAAATGAAAATACACTTTTAATTATTATGACCTTCAAAAACCTAAAGTAACTTTAATTTACGTGACCTTTAACTATTTTCTATCCATATCATCCCAGTAACTTCAGCTGTCTGCTGGAACAAACAACAGAGATTTGTTCAGAACTAACGAAGTGTGTTTGCAAGGAAATGATAATAGGGATTCTGTGGGTGGTAGAACTAACAGCAGTGTATTGAAGGAATCCCATCTGTGATGACTACTCCTGCCTACACAGATTTTTCCTGCAGTATCAGTTGTAGTCTTCATGTCTTGTTTTAACCTGTTGTGTTTAGCATGTTTTTGATAATATTAACAATTGCTGCAATGAAGGGGGGAATTTTTTAGGTATGAAATAGAAACTGTTGTGAGGTATTTTGTATGGAATGCTCTATAAACAAACAAAATGGCAACAACTAAACTGAACACAACCAGAGCATAATGGGAGATAAAAGAAGGGATTAATAAAATGGCTTAGAATGTGAATAGGCATTTGATACAGAACCAAGAATACCAGGGAAGGATACCTATTTCTGGGGGGTCTAACCAAAAGCATTTCCACTTTTATAATTAACACCATTATTCATCTTGAGGATATATATAGCAGTCTGAAGCTATACTTTTTTTGCAGACTATGATTGACTCTACTCTTGATGCTTCAGATAGACCTTTTAATTTAGTGTACTCGTACAGAAAAATAGCCTTGTATAAATTCTCTTATACTTGACATTACAGTTTTCTCCTTGTATTCCTTGTGTTGTATTCCACATATAATCTCACATACAACTAGAAAAAATTCTTTCGGTCCCAGTTAGGAGTTCAAGACACTTCTTTAAAATAATTAGCAAAAATTTAAATTACGCACTTCTCTCAGTAAGCAAAGAATTGGAAATGTACCAATTTTAACAAAGGATCTGACTCTTGTTTCAATAAACACCGAGATGTAAATACTTTTCAGCATACTTTGATTTAGGTAATTCTTTTGGAGTAATGCAACTAGAATAGGAATCTTGCCAAAAGTATTTTTACTTAGCTTTCAAAATATGTATTCTTATTAATGCTAACTATCACACCTCTTTAAATTAAGGCTACTAATTTAAACATGTACTCGGGCCTGTCTAGGAGGACAGAAACAGAAGGCAGGAAAAAAACTTGTAGAACTTTCACATAGCAATTGGAAGAAAAAGGAAAGATTCAAGTTACTTCACCTTGTGCTGTAGCTTGTCCTTTTATAGAATAGAAATACTGGTTTTGAATTTGAGACATAAGCAATAGACAAATCTTTAAAGCAGCATCTAATCATCCCCAAGCAAGTAGGTTACTGTACTGTGTTCTCCTCCATGATGAACACACTCCTTTCCAGTCTCAAATCTTCTGAGGCTCAGCTGCATATACCTTCTTTGAATAAATCAACCTAAAACAGATTACAAGCACATACTGGTGATAGGTTTGTTTACTGTCGCTTTTTCTAGGGCTTTTCATGGAATCGTTTTCAATCAGGTTCCATCAATGCACTTCATCTCCCTTTACTGTTGACATTCTTTTGTTTATGTAGCTAAGAATCGCAGTAAACCTTGTTGTAGATTCACAACTGTAAAAATAAAAGTTATTCAGAAATATGCTTATGGAAGTTTACAAACCAAGGCACTTAGAGGCAAAATCAACTTATTAATGTTCACTGGACTTTCCTAATCTCCCCTTCCAAGATGAAACCCTTCACCCATTACCAGGTACAACAGCAGGAAGCATGAGCTCCATTACATTACATCCTCTGCTTGTTATTTATTATTAGATTTACTTACCTCAAGCAAGCTAACCAAGAAGAAGACATATTCTAGCAGAAGATACACCTTTCAAATTAGGAATTACTCGGTTTGAATGTGGAAATACTACAAATTTGACATGAAAACAAACCTGCATCTGATTCAGCAGTGAACATACGAAGGCAGATTGTTTTCAGTTATGATAAATAAAGTAGTTGCCCATCTCCAACAAGGAACTGAGTGTTAATAGAAAAGTTAAGATTAGCTGCCCACCATTTTTGCAGCATAGGGTAAAAACTAATCCTCTGTCAGGGAATTCTGCATTAGGCCATTAGCTGAGAGAGGAAAGAGTTGAACTCACTTCATACAGAAATTATCAAAAACACTTGGGTATTTTACTCACTGAATCATGGCTGAGACACCTGAGAACAATTTTAGATGTATAGTAACAAATGAAATGGCTTGACTCAATCTAAAAACATGACCCGTCCCGTTTCCCTTCAAACTTAGCAAAGTGATACACCCAAAACGAAGTGGCATGTAAGAAAATGGAGTGAAGGATTGACTTGTTACTCTATCCCCTCACTAATTAATGTTTCAAGTAATAACCCTAATAACTACTCACCTAGCTATTTACAGATACATCCACTCATCATGGGCACATTGAAAATCTAAGAAAAAAGGTTTTTGTGAAGAAACATCTTGAGAGCCCAAATGGTTATAAGCCTACAGGTACAAGGAGAGAGAACCTCTCCCAGGACATTTAAGTTTTTGTTTTCTCCACCCCTTCAAATATAGTTAATGGTTACATAATTATAAATTACAGGTGAGCAGAACAAGATTTTCCGTCAGTAAAAACAATGGCATGTAATCTGTTTTAATAAAGCTGCATCTTCTGTAGCTACAACATAAAAAATTAACAATACCTATTAGTGTAAGAATTTTATGACAGTATAGCAACACATTCCTAGCGAGGCCACAGCATTCTCCACTGAGTACACTCTTGTGCATCATGTGTATTGGATTAAGCATACAATTTCTGTTATTGTTTAAAGAAATTACATCTCTAATCCACCAAATGCAGGGCTGAAACACATGACGTATCAGACGCCCAAATCCCCAGGAAGTGCACCCAGCTATGCTACACACAGATCATATGGCTTCACTCCTGCTTTAATCGTTACACTCCTTTTCAGAATGATGCACTGAGTGGATTGTGCTATGGAAACTTTAGAACGTTAGTCATCTAGTCCCACATACATTACTTTAGAATATTACAAGGTAGTGATGAAAAAGTATCTTTCTCCTGTTCACGTGTCTCAAGTACTGTATACAAAACAGACATCAAAGTGTTTCCTTCAGATTATTATTTATAGTTTATCTCTGAACAGGTTTGGTGGGGTTCAAAATGCATTGGCTGTGTATGGATTTAAACATGGCAGCATATGACTATTGTTCAGTAGGAATTCCTTATTGCTGCAGCCTTAGAAAGCCAGCTTAATTCTGGAATAAGAGGTTACTTAAAGCTACAGTAACAAATTAAATTACTTTTCTTTAAATACACACACTTACTCTACGCAGTATTTCACTAATGATTTTAGGCTACCTGCTGTGAAACTGTCCTTGAAATTCTTGTCTTTTTGTTTGTATCATCTGTTACACAGCACTGCATCTGCATGCTAACTGCTTGCCAAGTTAGAAGTACTTCCCTCACTCAGCTTCTAGAATTGTTTACATGCTCATGGCCAGTTCCTCCTGCATTACAGCAAATGCAAAATGTAATTTTTGAAAGGAGTTGTATTCTGTAATAAAGTAATCCACTCATTTGTTTAGAAAGGATACAAAAACAATAATGTAATACACATGCACAAAAACCCCCAACACTCCAACCCATACTCACTTTTTAGAGATTTTACTATGTCAGTTGTGAGGAAACCCATCCTAACTGTAGCCATCCAAAAGTCTGCTCTCTAATCTGAGCTAGTCATCCAGGCTCCATCTTTAATCAATAGAGAGATAGGCACCTTCAAAGACCAAGAGATTTAGATAGTGGGATGAGTATCTCAGCATGGAATGAATTGCCTGCAGAACTGCCTCTCCCCCTCCCCTCCCCATCCCAGTTTATCTATGGAAAGAGCCTGGGTGACTGATTGAGACTACTTCTAGATTACTGCAGTTGGGTAAGATGGATCCCACCCTAAACATTTGACCTCTAAGACTCTTTCTTTCTGGCTATAAATAGGAGTACCGGTTATTTAAAATAATACCACATTAAAAGAAAAAGTATTAAATTAATTAAAAATAAACATTTACTTTCCTGCGACACTTCCAAAGCCTGAAAACATTTTTCTGTGCTCCATAAAAGTGTCTTAATGAGTTAATGCAAAACTGAAGAAAACTTGATCTGAGAAGGTAGGAAAGCTCATTTTCCTCCTTTTGTCTATGCATAAAAAAGAAATAGGAGAGATTCAGACCTGATAGTTTTAAAAACTTTTAAAAACATCTACATTTGAAAATCCCACTAGAAGGTATTTTAAAAATTTAAGTAGGAATTGGAACTTCATTAGGAGTGCCCCCGAAAATCTCATTAGTCTCCCACCTGTATCTTTGGGAATCCCTCCTTGTCCTAAGAATAACATGATGCATGATAAGTAAGAGGCCTGCCAATTTATTAACTGCAGTTAATATCCCTTTTTTCAATAATTCTGGGTTAAACACAAAACATATTTTGATAATTTTCTCTATGTACCCATAAATTTCAAGTATTTTAGCAAAACACTAAAATGATAGTTTTTACATTTCAATCAAATTTCAGTATCTAGCTAAACACAAGCTCAGCACAAATCTAAAAAACTAACCATAGCATAACTAATAAACAGCAGTTCTTAATTTTTTTTATGCTATAAATTGAATAAATGTCTGTTGAGCTATAGTGGCTTCAATTTGTAAAGTTAAAGAGTATTGCTCTGTTTTTTTTCAAGAACCAAGAGAAGCGTAAAAGGTATTTGCATAAACCCTTTCCTTTAGAAAAAGGCAAGGAAAATTAGGACACCTCTCACAATGACAATGTATTTGGAAGCAAATAATTTGGGTTCTGTACCTCTGGCTTTACCTGCTTCCATAACCAAATCCTCTTACCTTATCTTCTTACACATTTCCCAAATTATGACTGCTTTCACACATCTAAGACAGGCAACTAACTTGTAGATATCACTGGCCCCTCTGGCCAAGCAACATAGTTTCTACAAAGTCATACTGGTGATTTGATATGGAAATGCATGGGCAATGGGGAAAAAAAAGTATCTACCTTATAACACATGACCATTTTCCTGCTCACAGTAAACAAAACATTTGTAGATATTACAAATCAGAAGCAGAAGATTTTATAATGGCTGCTCTGTTGGTTGACTGAAAAAAGAGTAGATCCCAAAAAGATTCTTCTGTGGGAGAGATGTTAATTAATCTACCACACTGCAGGTAGAGTTTTAAGTCTATGTTTTGTAAAGATTGGTTAATTTTTTCTTTCTTTTCTCATTTCTGTGGGAAAATGGAGCTGGGAAGGGATGAGACAAGTGGGTTTTTTTCAGGGAGCAGAAATAAGAGTAGGAACAGACTTGCATCTAGAAGTACGTACTCTACCTTTTGAAGACATTTCCTCTTGGTCCACAGTATCCAGTCTGTCTGGTTGCTGCGTTGGCTGAACCTGCATCTGCCAAAAGCAACGCAAGGTTGACAAACTTTTATACTAGAGGCCATTATTCCCACAGAGGCACTGCATGGAGGAGTGCCCTCCTTCCCAGTAGCAATTGTCTACAACATATTCTCCCACTTTTCACTTTGTCAGCATTCCTGCTGTTGTGATGGAAAATAGTGGGGCAATATTTATAGTATTCTAGTTTTTATTATCAATCACTGAATACAGGGAGAAGTCGGCTATAAATCATAGCTGCAAAGAAATTATAGGCCGTAATTTAAGAATCACTGACAAAAAATCTAACCTGGTTAATGAGGAAGACAGTAATTGCTAAAGAACAAGTGTGACAAAAGGTGCACAATTCCCTGGCTGTTAAAATTGGAATTTTGCCACAAATAGTAAGAAGACCAGTACATTCTTATTCACTGCTACTCTTGTGCTCACTAAAGTTCAGTATTAATTTGATGAAGATAAACTTTTTTTTTTTTTTAATTCTTAAGATGCATAATTATGAGCCCATTGTACCCTATCTCATTTCAGGCCAGCCTAGTTGTAGGGTTAATACTATTATTCCAAGTAGACCTTGGAATTCTCTACTGGGCCAGAAGTAGCAGAGTCTCACCTATTTCCGAAGCTGCGTGCGCAGAGCAGAATCATGGTTTACCAGAAAACAAGTATGATAATAGCCTAATTGTCAGCGAGCAGCACTCTGAATAGTACTTGCAAAATTATTTTAAACTGACAAAACATTGTCTTGTGATGCTAATAGGTTCTTCCTGTAGGACCAATCTATTGAAAGAAGTTTTGACCTATCACAAAGCTGGCACCAGAGCCTCCAAATACACAAGGACACACAAGGAGATCTGAGGCATGTATATATTATTTTAAGATAATTTACACATTTTTCTGGTATAGAATCTTGCATTGATAGGCTACATCTAACATGCAAGATCATATTTAGGATTAATATGCTTCATTAACCCTCAAAGACTTAAACAATACCTAAGCTCATCTCAAAAACTTCCCGAGTTATCAATTTTTTCACTCCTAGCCGAGATCCATCATGGTATCCTACAAATAGAGCAAGGAAGGCTCCAGCCAGCCGCCCATGGAGACGGCTGACGCATCGCTGGGTCCATGGGCTGTGGGATTGGGATTGAAGACTCGCAGCAATATGAAATTTGTCTACACGGCATGAATTGCAGCGCTAACATATGGCGATGTTTTGACTTAATAGTTGTGCTCGACTCATCCCAAGCTGTTAACTTTCATCTCGCCGTGGTTGCTCTGCAGGACGAGCCACCAGGAGAGGCAGGAAAAGCCAAACCCTCCTCCCGAACACGAGCCCGAGTCCCCGGGAAGCTGCCGGCAGGGTCCTGCGCCGAGCCCCCGCTGCCAAGGGGAGCTTCGTGCCCCGGGCTCGCAAGCGGCGCACGGTGCCGGGACGGGCGGGCGAGGTGCCGCTAGAGGTGGCGTTACCCTGCCCCCAGAGCAGCGATGCGCCCCGGAGCGTTTCGGTGAACCGGGACACGCCGCTGGGCCACCCGCCCGTCTTCGCTCCGGAGCGACAGCCCCTGCGCTGCCCCGCAGCTCCCCCCGCCCGCGGGTCGTGTCCCGCTCCCCCGCTCCGCGGGGCCGGGCCGGGCGGAGCCGCCTCGCCACCCCCACATTCCCCGCGTTCCGGGAGCAGAGACCGCCCGCGGCGCCGGCCTCTCCCTGCAGCG
>VZRW01006857.1:0-55665 GCA_013398125.1 Aegotheles bennettii | reverse complement strand
CCAGTGCTAGGGGAAGGGTTAACCAGTGCTAGGGGAAGGGTTAACCAGTCCCGGGGCAGGGTTAACCAGTCTGGGGCAGGCGGCCCCGGCCCCTCGGCCGCTGTCAGGCGGCAGCTCCGCTCCAGCCTCGCCCCCTCCGGGGAAAGGCGAGCTCGCTCCTCGGCTCCTGCCGCCTCTTCTGTGAAACCGCCGGGTGTTTATCGGAGACAAAACCCTCCATTTCCCCACAAACAACCTTGGTTGTCTCCCGTGTGGCAGCAGCTCCCCCTGTCTCGCCCCCCCCCGTCGCTCCCCGTGGCCGCGGGTGGTGCAGTGGCCAGGGGAGGTCCCGGGGTGACAGGGTCCTCCGAGCCTGGCTGATGAACAATTACATCTTCTGGCTGATCTATGTCAAACTCTTTGATCTCAAGTGTGGGTTCATGAGCTACTCCATATAATGTAGTATAACTCCACATAATGGAGCATCTCCCCTGTTTTCTCTAATTCCAATAGAAACGAGCGTTTTATTTACAGTTGCTCTGCAGTGTTTGCAGCCGAAGCACTGCAGCACAATGCTGTTCGGTGAGAGTATCAGAGACATCTTTCACAAGATGTCATTGCTCTAACTTTGTTTCGTGACTGAGAGGAGGAAATTAATAACTTGAACTCCATGTAAAATTCCAGATTGAAGAGTACAGGTAGTGTTTAAACACCAGGTATTGTGGCAAGGGCTGTGACATGATGTGCTTTTGGACTTCCAGCTGCCAGGCACCAAAATACTCTATTGTTACAGTGTAAGGGTGTCAGTGCCCTAGGTACACTAGAAATCAGCAACAAAGTTCACTGAGCTACAGGCTTGTTCTATAAACAAATGGATGTTGGCTTGTAAAAACAAAGCCAAGGTGACTGACAGCCTTTTCAGCTTCCGTCACAACCTGGGTTATGCTTTACATTCATAAGATTCTGATTGAAAACCTAGCATGCCAATGACAGGCTAAGTCAGAACAAATGTATTTGCTTCCCATTACTAAGCTGTTTGTGGGTTTCAGGCTAATGTCGTAACTTCTATAATGCAGTGATTGACTTTGTATAAAAAGATTTTAATTTTTTTTACCTATTTGAGTGTTTCTTCTAGTGTCTTGTGTTACCTTTATGGTTGTTTAAATGTAGCAGTGGTTTGTGCTTATTGGATAGGAGGTGTTACAGGATTCAGACTCTTTATTATGTTTTTGAAACGTACTTCAAAGCATTTTTAATACTGATGGCTGAATTTTAATAAAAACAAATTACCTTGCTACAGTGGTAGTCATGTTGTGGATTAGAGCTTACTGAGTCTGAATCCTAAAATAATAAATATTTTACTTTTCTGGAGAGTTTTTAGGTGCTGTTATGGACAGTCTATGATAAGGTAGCCAGGAATGTGTACATTTAAATGGACACTGTGACAGCACCTTTAGTCTTCCGGTTTCTCACCCAGCTCTTTTATTTCTGGAATGCAAGGATGAAAAAACCCCACTATTTACTGGAATAATAAAAAAATACTATCAAAATAATATGAATATATGGCTGTAAATCTGGACCAAGTGTTTTGATTTACTTGTTGTTTTTTTTTTTTACTGGAGATTTTGGATTCTGGAAAGGGAGAAGCTAGTGATCCAGCTTATGTGGTAGAGTTCCTTGAGTTAATATTCATAGAAGCTTTTCTCCTCCCTGATCCTTTTTTCTTTTTCCTAATAATTAGCAAAAGTATGTAACGACAAGAGGAGAGACTTTAGTACTACTAGACTTGAACTGTTGTAACAAGTGATTATCACTAGAATTTTGTGTCAATAAATGAAATGTTATCAGACTTTTCTGGTTTCTTATGTCTTGCATTTACCAGACTTGAAGTAATGGACTGAGATAATTTTTTGATTGGTGATTTTTTCACATTCTGTAGAACCATTTTTAAGAATGAAGTCATATCTGGAGCACAGAAAATGGAATGAACTGTTTTCCTCTTTTCCTGTGCTTTTTTGTTGGTGAATTTTTTTTTTCTTTCCACACAGGGAACAGTTACTTCTGAGAGGTTTTTCAGTTACAATTTGTTTTGTGCCCAGGATACCTCTTTCTCTGTTCTTTATCATACTTTCCATATAAGTTCATATTGCTTATTCTACTTTCACAGAATCACAGAATTCTAGGGTTGGAAGGGACCTCGAAGGATCATCTAGTCCAACCCCCCTGCCAGAGCAGGGTCACCTAGAGTACATCACACAGGAACACATCCAGGTGTACTTTGTTTTTGAAAAATACAAAAATAACTATAATCTTGGTACTGAACACAGTTGGGCTTCAAGATGTAATAATACTGTGGACTGCACTTTTCTCACCCTTCTTTCCTTTGCTGACAAAGCATGTCCATCATAAACTCTTTCATTGCCTTCAGGACATAAGGGCTATGTGTGTGATGAGCTTATGATGAGCTACACTGAGTATCATCTCTACTAAGAAACTTTCTAAAAGAGTTGCTAGAAGTATGCCTTGAATATAGTGATGTTTTTTCACTGAAGAAAGGTTAGCATTTATTGCATTCTTAGAATAAAATTTGCAAACCCAGAACTATCTGGTATCCTTTCAAGCAGGAGATCTTTTGAGTTAAAGCAGTCACGGTTGTATTTTGTTTACAAAAGTATTGTACATGTAGCTCTACTTTTAGCCGCATAATCTATAACCTATTTAGGGGAGCCTGATTTTCTACTTCCCCCCCCCCCTTTTTTTTTTTCTTTTATTCTGTGCCAATAGTGGGTTTTTTGGTGGGACTTTAGATTTTGTTTTTGAAAGAGTGTTGGAAGTTTTTCCTTAAAGAATACATATAATGCTTTTCTTCTTGGATGGTAGTTCCAGAATTGCCTCTGCTGACACGTACAGGTATTAGCCATATTCCTTTGACACTAGGGTGCAGATCAGAAAAAGCTGCTTACCAGGAGTGCTGTTTTCCTACCTGAGAAGAGATACGGTGGAAAAAGGAACTGCTGCAGTTAAGAAGTATATAAGACTTCCTATTTCTTACCTAAATTTTGGGTATCATTCTTTTCCAGGATGTGTGAGGTAACATATCATGCTGAAGGCATAGAGCTATGCAGAGTCCGTATACCATCAATAAGGTGATAGGAGGGGTGATAGGGGATGCTGTGTAAGAAATTGTGATGGACTGAATCTCTTAGGAGGAATAGTTAGTGTTGCGTATTCCCCTAGCACTTATTGCTGCAGAGCTTTTCTGGTTTTGTCTTTAGCTTAATTGGGAGAAATTGGTATCGGTGAGGCTGCAGCCAGCATTCACATTTTTGAAAGCATTTAGGAGGAACCTTTTGGGACTTCGTGCAAGGCTTAGAGCCAAAGACTTGTTGGTCGTGTCTGTTTTTATGTGTAGGATCAGGTGGTTGTGTTTGTCGTTTTAACAGAAGTGGGGGTGAAAAGTTTGGAGAGTGTTTAGTGATGCCTTTTTTTTGTCTAGTTAATTTTGTGTGATATCACAACTCATCTCCAAAGATGACCGTGACTGACGGATATTTTATGTTGGACTAGGCAATATACAAGTGGATCTCGAGTATTACAGTGTGCAGTAATATCTCCTTAATTGTAACATATGTTCCTGACCTGTGAAGAGAGGTAACATGACTGATAAAACACAAACCAAAGATGGATATCTGCAGTAGTTATTTTTAAATTAAGCTATCTTCCACGTAAAGTAAGTAAAAGGGGATTTAGTGAGATTTTGGATTTTGGAATGGGTTTTTTTCAGATGAGTACACACTTGCCATGTATTCAGTCTAAAACCTTTCCCAAAAAGTCTGAAGTGGGCATTTCTTATTCCTAATTTTAAGCCAAAATATTTTCAAATCACTGTATACTATTCTCTTCCCTTAGGAAAGTCACTACTAATACAATGCTATGTTGTAGAAGTCTAAAGGGAGATGTGTCATTTTAATACGCTTAATATTAAGAATTTTCAGTGATGTTGACGTAAAATATATTGTAATTAATTCAGAGCTGTATAGTTATCAGCAGCACTGATATCATCCTTGTCTGCTGAATAAATCTGAACTGACTAGAGAATCATTTGCAAGTTTATCAGCCATTATTAATGAAGTTATATACTGCAACAAAGCTTAAAGGCCATCTCATGTGTTTTTTTGGATCAAATCACTGGTATTTTGGGATAATAAAAATAATTCTAATATGTGGTGAAAATCAGTTCATCAGCTTCACCATCTCAACAAGAAGCAGTATTTATGGACAGCTCTGTTAAAAGAATATTTGAAAATATTTAATAGATACATGTGTATTCTAAAAGAAAAATATGAGAAATTTTTGAGGGAAAGGATACTCTGATAATTTCTCTTAATAAATTAACATGGATGAGATTGTTGCCCACTGCAGACTTTAGAGAGAATAGCTACTTATTTGACAACAAAATGCCATTCCACCAGATTGAGTTATGTTAATCTAATAAATTCAAGTTTGATGTGTAGTATAGGCCTTCTCACTGTGTCATAAAAAAACTCTCTAGCTTATTATTTTATTCATATTAATATATCATACAGCTGTGGAACAGCCCCCATCATGATAGGAGTTGTCCTTATACAGAATAAAAAGTGACTTTTTTTAAGAATTTGCAGTCTAATGCTTGGTATTAAAATCAAAGCCCTCATTTATTATCTTTTTAACCATTCAGGTTTTTTTAGATGTATTATTTCTGTCCTTAATGAATGTAGAATGTAGGTTTGAAGAAGCAAACAAAGTATTGCCTATTGGGGGGAGGCGGGGGGAAGGTGTCTTGCTCGCTCTCCATCATGACTCACTTGGAATTTACAAGTCTTACATGTTTGTCTAAATTAAAAGCTTAGTTTTACCATACATTAATTACTAGCATAGGATAGCTCCAAATGCTTCAACTGTAACTGAATGTGCTAGACTGGGGTATAAGAGATTCATTCTTGGGCTTGTGTCAGATCCCAGCAAGGTGAGATTTTAATTTTTTTTCTTAAATTGGAAAACTGTATTATTAGGTGATTTCAAATGTCTTTAAAACCCTTTTCCTCTTCTTTTATGAACAGCTTTTGAATCATGTGTCTCACTGATTATAAGATTTTAAAATAAATAAATATTATACAGTATTAATTGTAACACTTCAGGTTGGTCCATTTTTCTGTTAGTTTGGAAATCTGTCATTAAATCAATTAAACTTGGAAGCATGTAATAATCTCTAATGTATTAGGCAACATACCCATGGAATGTACTCAATGTGTTGAGCTTCTGAAAGCAGTTGTTTTATGACAGATAATAATAGAATTGTATTGTGCAACTATAGATGTCATCCTTCAGAAGCAGATTTGTGTGTCAAAAGCAACGATGCTACCAGGAGAGCAAAGTGTAAATTCTACAGTATCTCAATAGACAAGTAAGAGTATGAACTGCTTCGTGGAGGAAAAGAATTGTTTGGAATGTGAGTTTTCAGTCACTTCACCTAGATTTTAAGTCACTGTATTTGTTTTCTTACATCGTGCTTAGAAGCAAGTACGTGTAATCTTGCCTGTATCGGGGAGCACAGGTTTATCACAAGGGTGCAGTAGGATGTCAGAGCAGCTGAATTCCTCTCGGGGCTGAGGTTTCACAATGGGGATGAGCTGGGTTAACCATTTCCCATGGCTGCTTCCTCTTCCTTGCTACTCATTCCCACCGTTAGCTTTGAATGAACTGCACTGCTTGTCTCAGTAAACTGACCTGGGCCACCAAGAATGTAAAAAAGTAACTGTATCCCAAGAATGCTGAGGAGATATATGCACACACATATCTATGTGTGTTTGCCAAGGTAATGCATTAAATCAGCTTACACTGTGACTAATACATTGCCTGTGTTGATACAGGAGGTGGCAGATCACTTGGCTGAGGTTGGTATCAGAGGAAGGGGGTAGAGAAGTGGAATCTCTCCCTTTCAGTATTTTTGTTCAGTTCAGTTTGTTGTGGAGCTGTACCAGGCGACACACCTTGAATTTTGTTCTCTGGCTTTTTAGCAGGTGAGTAGAACAGTGAACTGAAACTGAAGATCTCTGCAGTGCAGTAACATTGTTACTTCAGAGATAAGTTTTGTTTTCACATCTTTATTGGGTATCCAGGAGCACTTTATGTTTTCCCTGAGACAAGATCAGGTAAGGTATATTGGTTTTTGGTAAAATGTGTGGTCTTCAAGGAAATCTTGAAAAAAATATAAAGTTGGGACCAGAAAAAAGGAAAATCAAGTAAACTTAGTGGCAGTGCCTAGCTGTCATTTCCGCCACACACACACTTTGCAGTATTGCTTTCCTTCTGGTTTCTGTCCATTTTTTTCATACTCTCTGAGATTCACAGTGTAATTTAGCCTAGTTCTTCAGTAGTGGAAGTACAATTGAGATTTTAGTTTTCACGTTGTTGCTTTGCTTAGCTGCAGAATTCTAAACTTGCCTATGTTGTGGGCACTCTGTTTCACCTGTGTGTCCTTGTGTCTATGTTAAGTTTAACAAAAGGATTTTAACTTTCACATGACTAAACTACATTTTATGAATTGAGAATGGGGAAGACTGAGATTTCAGTTTTGTGTAGGTGAAATCGATGTGACTGCAGGGGCTGCTGTAGTCCTGCCTCCCTGCTGCCCCCTCTCTGGTGTTGGTATTTATCTGATGCTGGGCTGAGCTGTGTCAGTATGCGAACTCAGCAGGAAGTTGTTTGCCTGGGTTTTTTTTGCCAGGATACTTTTCTGCCAGCTGAGCACACTCTGTGCAGGGTCAGATAAGCAATGGAACCAGCACAAGAAAGGGCAAAAATACGTAGATTGCAGGAAGGATGTAATCACTTTTATGAGCTTAGGTTGGGATTTTTCAGCCTGAAACAACTCCATGGTGGTGAATAAATATGGTGAGATACATCTAGATGATTTTGGTATGTAATCCCTGTCCCAAGTGGCAGAGAAAAGCAACTTCCCTGCTCTCTGAAATCAAAACAAGAGAACGGTGCAGTGGCCAAAGCCTCTGTCAGGCTGATCTAGGAGAATTTTTCCAATCCCAAATCCCATGAATTGGCCCCATGCACATAAGCAGAGTGCACTGACTAGCATCTGAATTAATTCTGTGTTCTACTCTCCTGGGAGCCAATTTTTGACAATTTGAGACCAGCAAATCTCGCTCTCCCAAAAACCAGAATGTATCTGTCCCGACCTACAAAGGTGAATAGCTGAGAATTGTTGAGAGTTACAGCATTAGAAGAAAAAAGCAGTATGTAGGGCTGCATTGTTAATATGTGGAGAAGAGTATTGCCTGCATTGCTCTCTGATGTTTCAAGGGAAAGAACTGGGGCAGTTTGAGACTAGCAAAGTTTACCATAGCCATTAAGTGCAGGCTTACTTGCATATAAATATTTTTTTTAATTTCTGATAAAATCTGGGTTAAATGTTAGAGTACCAGGTACAGTTTTAAGTTGAGGAGACACACTTTGAATGCATGTTTGCATGAGAAAATCCTTTTCTAATCCTGTTTCCTAATGCAATTTGTCTAATTTATAGCTCAAGACAGTGCTGCACCTGTTGGCATTCTTACTCCTGTTCTGAAGGTGCTACTTTCAATGTAGTTACGGTACTTTCATCACAGTTCAGCCTCTTTTTTTTTTTCTACACACACACCTCCCCACACACACTACTTTTAAAGGAAACAGGCTTCAGAAAGTGTGTCTGGCTATCTTGTAAAATCTTAACCAGAGTATTGGTCTAAACCTGACCTGAATCTATTCCATCTAGCCAAAGATGGGGGTTTTCAAATTTTTCGCATTCAAAACGTAGTCATAATGTCTCTTTAATAAATGTTAGTAATGTCTCAGTCACCTCCTTTGAAAAGATCAGTGAGGGAAGGGTATTTGTACATTGATATGGTATAACTGATGTCTGTAAAATGGTTTGCAGGCTGTTTGCCTCCTCTCTTTGTAGAGAGGAGAATGTGATAGCCAGAGCACATGCTGTGTAATGATGTGGACAGCATAGGAAACCAGTATCTCTAATGACTTTAAACAGTTCAATGAGTGATTGCTTGCCTGAAACTGTAAGTTATCCACTGGCACCTTAGCTAACTTACAGTCTGGGCCTCTGAGACTGTATCAGCATCTATGAACTGACAGCCTTGCAAATCCTGTAAAATAATTTTTATAGTGCATGAGTATGTTAGTTACTTCACTTAGACAAATATATACTTAGAAATAGTCAGATGGGGTCCTTAGCATTCAAGTTGCTGTTCAGACACATTGACAGAGAAGTGGTTAGATTTTCCTGCTGTGTATTTAAAGACAGCATTGGATGATCCTGCAGACTAACGAATGGGTTAATTACTATTCAGGCTCCAGACAGTTGGACTGTATGTACGCTTTGGGAGATTATTGGGTTCTTGAAATGGTGTCTTATAAAAATAAACTATGAAATTCATCTCTGTATGCAGCTTCATCTCTGCATGCAGCTCTGAATATCTCAGCATGCCTGATGCTTAATTTCTTTACTTAGTGCTTTATTGTCCCGCGTTATCTAAATTTTGGGAAATTTTAACTGCAAGTGTGAGTCATGTACTTCTGGTAGTGGCAAAAAGATCTGTAATGGTTGACCCCATTTACATTTCTAAATCGTTTCAGGATCAGTGCAATTATTTAAAACCATATCACGTGAATTGGTGTCTGTTTTAGCCCATGTCACTTGGAAATCTTCTCAGCCTTTTTTCTGACCAGCTTCTTGGTGTAGTAACGCTGCAGTGTATTTACCATTTTATTGTCATTTATCACCCCTTCAGCAAGAGTTTGTTTGATATGGGAATATGCTGTAAAAATCCAAGCTTTACATTGAAACAAATCAGTGTCAGGTCTGTTGCTTGCAGTGTCCCGTCCCCCCGCCTCCCACTAAATTCCCAACTGCAGCACTTTATTTTTACTTTTTTTTTTTTCAGGTGGTGGAGAGCAGTAGTAGTTGTTTTTGTAACACCGATAGGTGGTAAAGTGGTGAACCAGGTTTAAATCAGTTTAAACTCTGAATTATAATCTGCTCTGTTTACCTCAGTATAATTTTTGGCACCCAGCTCAAATGATTGCATTGGAATAATTTATTTAAGTATCAGTTAGTGTGCCTGTGCTCAATTTTAGCTAAATATAAAGAACTTTCAAATTTGATTCGCTTTCACATTTACCAACCTTTAGACTACTTTGATGTCCTTTTTATAGTGGATTTCTTGTATTTATGGTACAAAATTATAGTCTGAAAAAACACTTTTAAGGGACATAAAATATACATTAAATCAGAGGATTTACTATTCAATGTTTCTAATATGATATATTTGTATTTCTGGGTGGTTTATAACATCCAACCAAACAAATCTTTGTGATTTAAATCTTCTGTTCATTACTGGGTTCCTCCCATTTACTGCTCCCTCCCCCAGTCATTTTATTGAGGAAAAAGGTCTCCCTGAAACTGCTAAATTTTTCTCAGTTTGCTCTCAGAGTTCTAAAGAACTCGGAAACCTTGACACAAAATTTCAAGTAAGCTTTAGCTGGAGTGTGCATGTACTTGCCTTTATTTTCTCAGAAGCAGGAAAAAGCTTTTGGTTGGCTTTTTCTTATTACCTCGCAAATGATACAGAAATTTTTCAAGCAGTGAGGTCTCAACAGCCTCTTTTCTTCCAGTGCCCAGGGATGAGAGTGTTCTGATTGCGTCTGAATTTCTTTATAAACCTTTAGTCTTCCTTTCCCCACCTGAAGTGAGGACCAAAGTAATTCAATCATCCTTCTTGCTCTGTTAAGTACTGCAGTTTTCTCGTGAGCAAAGATGTCTTTGAGTATGTGAAAGAACGCGAAAACACGAATGCTGTCGTGTAGCTATGTATGGTTTTATACATTAGTGTCTTAGTCATACTGGAATAAACAACTTGATATGCTGGGGACTTACGGATGCTACTGTCTTTCTAACATCTTTTGGAGAGCAGTTGGTAAAAAATCCCTTCCACACACCCCTGACACCTCCCTGGAAAAGAGCATGCTAAGCACTGTTTCTGTTGTGAATGTGTATATGTGAATATATGTATCTGACATGTTTAAATCAAGTTACTTTTTCACTTGGATTTTCTTTACCCTTTGGTTGGAAAAAGGAAACCTGGTCACCACAAATCATACTCTGCATAGGTTATTGAGCTTACAGTTATAGTGCAATAGAACATCACATTTTTCACCTCAATAAAAGAGATTTAAGAAATACATAAAATTAGTTGCCAGTTTGCGTAAGTGGAAGTGGTAAGTAAACGTAGGTACATGCCTTCTTAAGTATTATTAATTTACCTTGTGTACAGGTCTGTGACAAATTGATGGGCTTTTTGTCTTGTTTTTTTTTTTGTTGTTTTTGTTTTGTTTTTTCACCTTTGCTGTTACAATCTATGGATTTTTTGATCCTACTGGAAAAACTGAAAGAGAATGTATAGAAAGCAAATGAGCTTTTTTTAAAAAAAATCTTTACCTTGTATGCGCATTCTAATAAGTCAGTTTTCATCTGGAAGTAATCTTAAGGTGTCTCTTTAATTTTCCACAAATGTGAAGAAGCTTGGCTTAAAGGGCCTTTGTGCAATCATGCACATTTGTAATTCAGCATGTTCAAAGTAGCTAAATTGTATGTTTGCATATTAGGCATTTACAGTATAGCTTATATAGCAGGAGGAAAGAAGTGAAAATAGAGGGCGAGATATGGTGGCAAAGGGGACAAAAGCTATTAAAATAAGTAAGCCTTAATTTAATGTTAGTGGTGCCCTGTGTGCAGTGTTATATTTTATTCCTTCTGAATTCTGACTTTTCTATTTACTTGTCCATTACTTCTCTGTGTATTCTTCGTTGCTCACATCCACTAACCAACTTTAATCTATAGCTTTATGTTAAGTAATTTTCCATTTTGTGTAGGTATTTGTAAAGTTGTGTACATTTTGGGGAATTAATACTTCTGGCTTTATATTCTTTTTCTTACATCATTCCATGTGGTTTTCAGGGGTTGTGAGTATCTTCATGTTAAAATGCTTTAGTAGGATCGCAGACTGCATTTACTTTCCTACTGAGTGATTTACATTATCTGCAGATACATAGTTTTGCTGAGTATGAGCTTTGTCATACCTTTTGGATCTGACATGGTTTTTACATTATATATAGGATCATAACTTCTGTCCATGAAATACTGCATGTGCTTCATCTCCTTCATTTAGAACATTCAAAACCTCTTTACATATTTTGAGGGAAAATCCCATTGTTTCTTTAATTTAGGATTTTGAGGCTGGTGATCTGTTAAGCAACCAGAGTTGTGGTATCCATATCCCTACATATACCCAACATTTATATTTACCTGCCTAACAGAAACAGTTATAAATCAATCAACCAAATAACTGTCTAGGGTCAGATACTCAGTGTGGAGACAATGCGTCTGTGGGCTGTGTTAGAGACTGTCAGGGACTGTGCTTGTATTGTTTATCTGATTTAATGAACTACAAGCAGGTGTTCAGTTATTTCAGAAGGAAAGATGACAAGATAAAGGGAAGTTCAGTGACACTTGTTTATTTTAGTTCATGTTCTTCTTTTGAAGGAACTCAATTATCAATTTGGGATGGCAGGCTTTAGAATTGGACCCTCCCATACCCTTCTGGTCTACACACGTCTGTCATACCTTTCTATTGCAGATAAGGCTTTTGTAAGTTTGGGGGATTTGTTTAGAAGAATTAAGCCAGGAACCATGGTTGGAAGAGTGGCACAGTGTGTGTTAATTAGGCCCAGCTTTTCCTTTCAAATATTTATTCATGTGATACAGTTTGTTTTTCTGGCAGATAAAGATACAATCTGGTTTTGGAGAACAACCAGGCTAGAGTTTTGCATCCTTCCAAAAGCGAAACAACACTTCCCTAGTTTCATTTATTTGAAACGTTCTCAGTTGGTAGCAGCTTAATTTTTTTAAGTTGCAGCATTTACAAGTCTGAAATGATTCTACCAATTATGTTCTCAATAAACCTCTCAGTGTGATACATGAGAAGGAAGGAATACTGCATGGGATCAGAATGTTTTTGTTGGTGACAAAATGTGTTAAGGGAGGACAGTACCATTCCTGAATGCTGGAACAGGCTAAATACGGTGTCTTACTGAACTTTTCCTTCTCTGCTGCTGGCTGTAGAGAAGGGTAATGAAACAATTCTGTCGATCACAAACTAAACCTTACTTTTCCCTTCTTACAGTTAGTGTGTAAGGTGCTACATAGGAAATGCAGCTCATAGCTCAGTTTAGAGAGGTGGATTGTTCCCGTTCTGATGATCTTTGATAGTATGGCTTGTTTGTTTTGTTTTGTTTTTGTTATTTTTTCTTTCCCCACTTGGGTTGCTTGATCCCTCTTTCTCTCAGCTTTCTCTGTTAAGGGAATGGATCAGGCTGAAGAATATGCTTTGCTCCTGCAATCGTAGAGTAAGAGCTGAATGCACTGTTGGTGCCATCTCTGTCTGTTCCCCACTCTGGATCCTGTATAGTGTTGACAGGAATGATGATAAACATTCACTGTCCCTTGACATGAAGAGGCAATCAGAAGCATAGTTTACTGTTTTATATTCTCTGCTGCTTGAATTACATCCAGGAAGAGACAGACTTTGCCAAGAATGGAGTAGTGCTTGAACTATAGTATTTTTAGGCATAAATACATGGTGGATTTGTTGTTGCCATTTGTTTTGTCTTTAAGCTGGTTGGTCTTTTTAAAATGTTTTCCCGATTTAAGAAAATGTGTCATGGAAATGCCTTTTGATAGTTGTTAGGATCACTTGCTCTTGGAACTTCTGCTCATATTATTGCCCCCTTCAACAGGAAAATCACTTCTGTCTCTTTTGAGACAGTCAGAGCCTTATATGTAAATTTATTTAAGATGAAGACTTACTGTTTGTCATTATTATAATAGCAAACAAAGATTGCTATTGCACAATGAGAGGATGGCAGAGCTTCCCTACAGCAACCTTGCCTAATTAGGTGAAACTTGATCTAGCCTATCTTGTTCCTGTCACAACTGTGGCCTGTCTTGTTTCTTTAGAACATCTTATCACTGCTTGTCGTTACTGCTTGAATTCATATGCCAGTAGACCAAAAATACTCCATTTAAGTAGTTTTTCACAGTAGTTGTTTGCACGGAAACTGTTCTTAGGTTTTAGCTCTACACAATATTTTTATATTCACTAATATTTACAACTCTCCACATGAAGAATATTTTAAGGATGGTTCTTCAGAATATTATAAAAACATCAAAAGAGAAATCTTGGCTACCAAAAAAGACTGCACTTAACTCTAAAACCCGGACAAAGGACAGAATTGTAAAAAAGAAGGTGGGATTACTTCGCTTGTTGTTTATTTGCTGTAAAATTATGCATTTTGAGATTTCTTTTTTGTAAAACCGAACGGTGTATCCTTATAATGGGTTAGAGTGTGTATGTGGGATTTTTACTTGAAAATCAGTGATTATTGCCTTATATGTGTTTCTTCTGTATATGAAATATCTGAAATTTTTAATTTTACCTTGCAGAAGTTGTTTGATTCTTTTAATTACTAATATTGATTGGTTTTGATTCAGCCAAACTACATCTGAGAGTAAAACAGAACAGCTTTTAATTTTTAGACCTGCCATTTAAAACCTGAAGAAATGCAGTGGAAAGGGTTACTTTCTATTATGTCCAATTTCCTCTCTGGTGGAAGAAAAAAACTCTGCAGACTGCCTGTTGAATCCCAAAGGATGTATTCACTTTTTTAATATTTTTGCCAAGCCAGATAACGTTACATCTGAGTTCGAATGTTTGGTATTCCCTGAAAACAATACACTAAACAATCAGTATTTTGTTAATACTTTCTGCTCAGTGGGGGAAAGCTGTGGCAGTCCCTTCTTGTTTTGCTCTATTGAAAATAAAGAGTAGCACTTGATTCCAGTTGCAAAATGACATACAGGTGTGTGTCTGTAGATTTCCTTGTTTGTAAAATGAAAAAGTGATATTCAGTGCTGCAAATCACCTTTATTAATTGGCAAAAAGCACAATGTCTTCAGTAAAAATACTATGTTAGTTGGTTGGTTTTGTTTTGTGGTTTTGCCTTTCTTTGTTTTGTTGTGTTGAAAATTTGTAAATGAAAAGACACACATGTCTGTGTCCTATACTTCTTTTGTTAGATTATTTTTAACACAGTAGGTAGGTCAGGCTTTTCTGGAATTCAGTGGATTTTGGATGACTTTGCTGTAGCTGTTGACAAGGTCAAACACAAGACTGTAGAAACATCAGCACCTCCCTGTCCTTGGCTAAAATATTTTGAATAATTTGAGAACACTCAGTTCTATGATACAAATTCTGCGGGACACTTTCATTGCATGTGGATTTTGAAGACTAAGTTGTCTTTCAGGAAAATTAACCTAAAATGTCATACTTAACCCTGCTCTTCAGCTTTGCCTTGTGTTGTCAGAGTGAGCTTTCTTTCAAAGTAAATTACAATATTGCTAATCTCAATATTCAAAAACCTTGTATAGGGCTTCTTCCCATATCCCCCACCTAATAAAAGTAAAATAGTAATTTATCTTTTTTTCTTTTCTATCTGTTACCTGGTTCTTGAGTCTCTGATGGGTGTCCTGTTTTGTAGGGTTTGGTGTATGTGGTGTATGGTTTTTTGTTTGGTTTGTTGGGGTTTTTTTTAAAACCTTTCCTTTTGATGTGAATATGATTTATTTTTTTTTCTTACTGACTGGAAAGCTGAGATTCTTATGTAATAAAATATCTGAAGCTGAGTCATCTTGGATTAATTTAGTTTTGTTTTTAATATATTACCGGTTTACCTGAGTTTGCTGCAAATTTTAGAGTACCACAGTTGTGTTGTTCTTCAGCAACACATATTTTATAATTATTTGGAAAGTAAAATATTTATCAGTATTTTTTAACATATTATTCATATCTCATCAGCTGATGAAATGGGCAGTTAATACTTTAGGACTGTTGTTTCAAGCTTGTCATGCGTTTGATGTATGACATGCTGGTTACCTAGGCAGATATGAAAGATTTAGACCTCTGAACATCAGCACTAAGTTGTGTTTGTGGTGTTGTATGATGAGATGTGGTTTTAGTGCCACAGTGATTCCTCCCTCCTCTTCCCTGGGGCTTATGGGGCCACACCTGACCCTGTACTGGGAGTCCCCACTGAACTGTGAACCATTTGGTTTGGAGGACCCTGGTTTGGAGATGTGGAGAAGTGTAGCAGAAATGTGGACATCGTGTTTATATTTCATCAAAATAGAGCTGCCATAGTTTATGGATAAATGGACTTCAGGAAAGATGACTGCATCGATACAGCTGTTGTTTTGATCTGGAGTCTTGATGTCCCTTGAACTTCTGACTTTTCCTGCACATCACTGATGTTCCATGCTTTTGCAAATGCAGCCTCAGTTTTCTACAAAGAATTTTGCAAGGACCCATTGTTTAAGGAATTCTCATATTAATAAGCCTAAACAACTATTAAAATATTTAGTTATAGCAGAGGTATTTGCTAGTTTCTTGAATAGATTAGTGACTTCTTTTACTTTTTTTATTTAATAATCTGCACAAAATTGATATGCCTCCTGATTTTTCATTTTTTTTTCAAGGTGCTGTAGATAAATCTCACTGAAACTAGTCAGGCAGTATTCAATGAAGTAAGTCATTCTAAAACTAACAGACAAAAAAATATTCTAAAATATAAAAAAGAGTATCCTTAGTGAAGCTAACAAGTGTCAGAAAAACTCTGGGACTTCTTCAGAGTTGCTTGGTTTAAAGATCAGTCTTCTCTTCTTGGTTGATAGATGGCAAAGACTCATTTGCAGTATTTCTATAGCAAATCAGAGAATACTAATTTGCAATGTGACAATACTTACTTTTATATATTGAGTTGTCATAAACCTTGTAAGAGATTTAGGAAATTTGTTTCAAGCAGAGCCGTTCAAGAAGAGTCTCCAACTTCCACCTTTTGGTAATAGTTGTGTATATCTTGAAAGACAGGATAAGGCCCACAGTCTTTGAAACAGTGGAACAAAACAGTATTTCAAAGCTTTTTTCTGGAAAGAATAAAAATCTCTCTGTAATGTATGTCGCCTAATGGAGAAATGTGCTCAGCAAGAACCTTTCAGTCTACCTAGAATTATCCCCGTAGTCTAAAGGCTCTTACAGGGTAACTGGTGTCTTGGCAGTCCTTTGGTAGAATTATTTGCGTCAAAGAGCAACAACAAGATCTCTTGCTGTTTCTCCAGATGTAGCAATTTAGGAATCAAGCCAACAGATAATACGATGCAGGGATGTTGAACTCATTCTGTAGCAAGTGCCAAATTAAATTTTCCACTAGAAAACATCACAAGAGGCATGTTTTATAGATTTCTCTAACTTCAGGCTCTGTTGCTTTAGCTGATGATGTTAAATATTGCACTTGGACAGATTTCCTTTTAAAGAAATAGTTTTATTTGGAATGCAACCTCTTTTATTCTTTTAGTTTGTCCCTTTTCAGCTATACCCATTTTCCTTTCTGTAGCCACATGTTTACTGCCCATCTTTTAAATTAATTTATCCAAATCTCAGCTCCTGCTGAGATCTAAAAGAAGACATTTCAATGCTGTGACAACACACAACTTCTATAAAGATAATGTCTGGAGAGCTGGTAGTGGTTTAGTACCACAGATTGTCAGTGACTTCTAATATAACAAAGGATAGCTTAAAATCTGATATAGTATTATAATGTTTAAATGATTGTGTTAGTCTTCTGTCTTGGGCAGATGCTAGAAACTTAACGTTTGTCAGGTCAGTTGGTTTTTTAGCCCTATTCATGTCTTGCCTCTCTCAGCCTATACAATACCCATTCAAGTCTGTGGGTTGCCTGTGTTGTTTACACAAGTGAACTTTTAGTTGCTATTGTTTTCACTAGGTATTGTTTTCCTAGAGCTCTGGAAGTCTTTCAATTAACTACTGCAATACCTTTCATTTAATAATCTGTGGATGTATCTTGCTTAGCTGAATATATTCAAATACGTGATGATAGCTGTTTCCTTCCTCTAGCAAAAATGTTGGCTTATTTCTCTGCCCTACAGAAAGCCTGCCACTGAAAGAGTAAGAGGCTTCAAATTCCAGATTGATGCTGTAGCTTTTTCTTGCTTTTTGTCTCTGAAAGATGAACTGTAAGGAGTATCCCTTCAGCAAGTAAATATCAAGTAGGTGGACGTTTTTCACATAGTCTGAATCCTGCTGAACACCTGCTGTCACATATGAAAGCTCATTTACTCAAGCAGGCAAAGGCAACAGTCCTGAAAGTCCTGAGAGGAAGTGTCTATGGTTTTTGTCAGTTATATAAGCCATTGCATACACGTAGGCTTTATAAAAATGTAGGGAAACCTTGTTTAAGGATTTTATTTAATGTTATGCTTCAACATTTCTATAAAAAGAGTCATTTCTTTTTTATTAAAGTGATTTCTGTGCTCTAGTAATAGAAGCAGTTTTACACCCCATCACTAAGCCTGTTTGTACAACTGTTGTCTGACAAGACCTTTTGTTTTTTTTAATCCTGGTTATGTTTTCAAAAGCCAGGTTGTCTTGTGCACAGCCTGATGAAGGTGGGTCTTTTTTTTTTAATTTCAGTGATTGCAAACCAACAAGTTAATGCAACTAGCATATGGGCTTATGCAAAGATAAGTATAGTTAAAGTACATTTAAACAACATTAAACTTTCAGGTTTGATCAAAACTGCAAATGTTAGTTTTTTTGTATTTTTGAGTAACCTTATAAATGCTTATCAATAATGAAATTTATGGTTTTAATGTTTGTTAGTAGCCCATAGCTGAATGCTATACATTTTTTGTGTCCGAGGCTTGTTCCCAATTTTGTGAAATCTTTTGCAGGCCATATGGAGGCAGTTGGCTTCAAATTTGGAAGTGTAGTAGGAAACATGCTATTGGTTTCACAAGTCTGCATTTTGGCAGAAAACTTTTACTCATTTGTGTATTCTTTGCAAACTAAAATCTGTTGGTTGCACTACCTTGAGAATTTTACTAATACAGTCTAAAGGCATCGCTGGGCTTTAAATTTTGGCCTGAACAAATTTTCACAGCTTGGATGTGAGTAGGATGTGAGGAAATGTGTTCAGAAGTGTAGTAGTTGAACATATATATTTCTCACCGCATATATGGGGAATGGGAAAAGATGTTAAAGAAATCTCTTGATAAAAACCACAGTAACTGGTAATTAATTTGCTGTATGTCTCGATGCTCTTGTTTGAAATAACTCATAAACATATTGCAAGAAATTATTCAACAGATCTATTTTTAAAGAGAACAGTTTCATTCTGAAGGTAAAGAATTATTGGAACAAAATGTGATGGTGAATAACTTGTTTATTAGATGGATTTTAAATATTTCTTTTTAATACAGGGAAGTGAAATTACTTTTTTTCTGGAGTTTTCATTATAACAATCGACATCAGAGATTTGTTCTGAAATCACAGCATTATAAAGAGGTGCTCATGACTTGAGTCAAGAATGTATCTTTAGATGGCTTTAATTAAAACAGTTTTGTGGTTGTAATTTCATAGCCTGCTTTCTTTTAAATGTTATTGCTTAAAGCTTCACCAAACTAAGTCTATAATCTTAAAAAGGGACAGTGTTCATACTAAAAATAAAGTTAAAATTCTGCATTAGTGCTTGAAATATGCAAGTAGAATTTCTACAGCTGTAGCTGATGCAAGATTTATGTAATGGCATGAATTCCAGGCAAGCAAACTTGCATGAGATAATTGATAATTTGAGACATATCGATATGCACAACTCCATGCAAGAGAAAAAGTTACATTGTCAAAGGAATGATTTTTCAGCTCTTCACATTTTGCTTGCATCTCATTCTGCAATTTTCCTAGTAACTGAAAGCCTCAGTCTGAATCAAAGTTCATATTTGATTGATGGGGCTTTGAAATTTCAATAAGATACAGATTTGGACTTTTCAGTTAAAACTCTATTGTATTAACACCTTAAATATAGCAAGCTCCCAGGACTCCCAAGTCAGAAAAATCAAGGATGAACGTTACTAAAACTTCTTGGTAGATGTTGAGTTCTCTACTGGGCAAGAGAGATTTTCTTTGAAGAACTCTGCTCTTTTTGCTGATTGTTCTCATCTTGGAGTTGTAGGCACCACTAAGTGCTCTGAAATGGCAAAGCACAAGATCATGAATGGATTTTTTTGAAGCCTTTATTAGAGGAAAAAGCACAGTGAGAAGATAATGCCTTGCAGTTCCTGTGAAACGGAAGGAATGAACTTGGCATTTCTATCAGAAATGTATTTTGTACTCAAAGTTCATTGTGTGTCAGCCTTTTAATAATAAGCATTTCATATATTTGAAGTGTCTGATCTGTCTCCTGCTGGAAGAAGTTTTGTTTTTTTTCTTTTACACAATGAAATTTCTAGGTTGGTTTAAAAAAACAAAAAAGCAAAGAGAAAATCTGGTAAGATTAAAGAGCAGTGTGTGAATTTAGTCATATTAAATATCTGGTATATTCTTGACTCACAATCATATGCTTGATAATTCTTAAATTGGCAGAAGTTACTAACACAAAAGGATCTATTACCCACTATACTTTTGTTATCAGGTAGGCATTCTTATATCCAGATTTGGGTAATGAGAGCAATGGATAGCACAAAGGGAACAATTTATGTATTTCATTTTCTTAGCATGTGTTGGGTTTTTTTCTTAACCTTTTGTTCACTGCTTGAATGATCTTATTTCCATTCTTTCATAGATGTGACTTTCCTAAATTACTTTGTTGTTGTGGATGTAAAATAGGCTATATTCAGGAAAAGTAATGATCATCTGATCCATTTTTGCCAGGAGCCCTGCTTTTGAGTGGAAACGTGAGGTTCAGTTAAAAAACAGTTATATGTAAAGTAAAAAACCAGCTGAGTAATTTCCTATCTTCATCCCCAGAACTCACTATTTCTCTTTTTCTACTTGAATATATGACTATTACTATAAGAAAATAATCTTGGACTTGTTTTAAATTATAATGTTTCAACATGTCCTGAAATAGGGCTAAAAAAATATTTATCAGCCTGATTGGCAGTGCTTTTCATCATATTGACAACGTAGTTGTGTGTAAACATCCTAGCCAGAACAGCAAAGGAGGGTCTGCAAGGAAAATAGCGAGGTCACTTTGTAGATGCATATGAGGCATGATGAACAACATAGAAGAAAGCATAAAAACACCTGTTTAGCACATGGAGAGTAGAAACTGGTATAAAAAAACCAATTCAGCATCAGTTTCTTGATATAGAGTGAGAAATAAGAGGGAGAAGTGAAGACCAATAAATTGTGCTTATCGGGATTAATACAGAAAGGCAACATGGTCACAGCCATGGGCATGGAGAATGATTTTTGCTGTGATAGTGTCATGATTAAAAAAGGCACACCTGTGAAAAGCTGGGAGACACATAGGTAAGTCGCCGAACTCTGAGAGCATTAGCTAGGCCAGTTGGTAGAAAAAAACTATTTGTGTCTTAAATGTTGTATGGGAAAACTGGAGATAGATCTGAGACACAAGACTGAGAAAATAATTGGTGTCGAAGGTGCCTGTCTGACAGCTCGTAGTGATAGGTACCTATGTGTTACAATCAGTGTGAAATGTAGGGAGCCATTGGAGAAACATGGCTAAGGACAGTGTTGCAGCGTATGGAATTGAGTTGATAGCTAGACATTCACAAGAGATGATTGAAGATTGTCAACATTTCGGCTTCCTTAGATCAGGTCTAGAAAGATAAAACTGTGTTATCTCCATGGATGATGCCTATTGAAATTTTTGCAGGTGACATTATCCAGCTGTAGAAAGAGGTGAGATAACAAGTGAGGATAAAGATCTTGTGGATTTACCCCACTATTCTACCTCCTTGAGAAACTGCAGGGATGATTAAGTGTGTCCTCTTAAATATCACAGCAAGTATGGTTGGGAGAGGAGAACTGAGCCGAGAATGGAGAAAGGGGAGGCAACATACTGTTTGGAACAGGTACAACTATTTGACAAGCATCTGTTGGGCAGAGAAGATTTGGACAGAGTACTGATTCTGAGGCTCTCCTAGGAGGTGGTTGTCTTGTAAGCTGAGAAATGAGTGAGGTGACAGAGTAGGTTGTGATATTTGATGTAGTTTATCTGGTATGGAAAAGACCTGAACTGTGAAGGGATATACTAGAGGTTGAGAGGAAGTTAAAAAGAAGAGAAAAAATGAAAGTTGGAATAAAGCCATTGTTTTTTTTAGCAGGAGCAGTAGAGAAGAGTAACAGGTAATATCTCTGTCTGGGTTGAAGGGGAGGGAAGCGTTAAGATTTGGAGCTTGGAGACCATATATGACTTAGAAGCACTGAGGTGACTTGCTCATGAGTGTTGGGTTGATCCTGTTGTGTGACATTGTGTGCATGTATTAAAAATTCAGAATGAGTGAATTGAGAGATTATCAAATAAATGCTACAATGGTTATGACCCCATTTTAAAGAATATGGGTTTTAACAAGGTGGGTTTTTTAAATTGTTCCTATTTAGGAGTCCATTTAAAATGAGAAATCAAAGGATTTATTGATTCTCCTGTGTCCTGATTTTTGGCTAAGAGTATTTTTTCATAAAGCTGGTTTACTGCAGTGGGTGTACTGTGTATATCACGTGTATGCTTCACTCATACTCCTCAGCAGCAAATTTCCAGGTTGCATCAATGCTTCCTTGTATTTTATCATTGTGGAATACCTCTGATTCTTATTCCACCCCCACCACAAATAGGAACAGCTATGCCACTGACTTGAAAATCTAATTAATATTGCAGTATATTAATAATGTTCAATATTTTGAGTCTTCCTGTGTATGTTTCAGGACATCTGTTTCACAGCACAGTGTTTCAGTTCCTTGGTGTTACTCAGACAACCTGTTAAAAATAAATCCTTACTTAACCAAGTTTGCTGGAGTAGTATGACAATGGTTGGCTGCAGCACCTTGCCTCCTCAGTAGCGAGACACCTTTCCCTGGCTTGTCTAGCAGATGATGTTGTGAGTGACACCCAGCTTTGGAGGGGACAGTGCTGGTGCAGTGGGAGCTGAGAGAAGAAAGTGATGTGCTCGAGGCGCAGCAAATTTTGGCCTGGTTTCACAAAGGGGACTGTAACTTTATATGGTGGTTGGGGTCTGAATTTATGGAGAATTGACTGAGATGTATGGAATAACTCACACCTCCAAGGCTTTTCTTTCTTTTTCAGCCTCTCTGCAGGTGCAGACGGGTGATCTTGCCTACATGAAACAAATTTGCTAGGCCAGTGTTACCTTTACAGCAATAAAAAACCCAAAACTTGGAAACCATGTAAAACCATATGATGTTAAGTCATTGTGTTTATCCTTTCATAACAAAATAACAGGTCATTCATAACAATGATAAAGAGGCAGTATGCATCATATCGTGATGTCAGTAAAGCCAGAGTCTCTTGGCATTCTCAGAAAGTTTGGGAAACTTGGGCTTTATTATGAAATTATTACCAAGTGTTATGGGGAAACTGTATTTAGAGTCCTGGTGTTAATAATTCTCTGTCAAACTGGTGTTTTTTAATTTAACTTCCTTTACTTAGTTATTATATATTCCTTAAATTTAACTGGAAAAAAAACAGGAGAAAAAAATGAGAACACACACCCCCACACCCCATGTTTCCTATCACCCATGTGGCTAGGAGAAGAACTAGTGGGTTTAAATAGTGACAAGGAAAGCTTTGAATAGACTAGAAACTTCTTCCAGCAGGAATCCTGGATTTCTGGGGTGGATGGTTCAGGGAAGTGGTAAAATTTCCATCATGAAAGGCTTTTCAGAACAGGTTAAGCAAGCATCTCTGCAGAACAATGTAGGTATAGTTGATCCTGCCTGAGGCCAAGAGACTGCATTAGATGACCACTTAAGGTTTCTTCTAAGCCTGTTGTTTTATGTTCATATATATGACTCTTTCCTCTTAAATATGAGGTTAAATTCCATCACTAGATTCCATATCAGATATTTATTCTGTAAAAGATTCGACAGCCACTGAATATTGAGACTGTCTGAATCCTCTATGGTGAAAAAATAACATTGTGAGGTGTTTACAGTAGGTGGTTACAGGCATTTTTGTTATCTGTGGCTGCATCCTGTAGCTTCCTCCTAGCTTGTACTATAGCTTTTACTATAGCTTCTTCTAATGCTGCTGTTGGAGAAACTCAGGGGTGAATTCCGGTATATTTACAGCTTTTGGATGCTTGCTTCTTGTGTTGAAGTATAGTTATTTGAAAACTTCAGGATACAAACTTGGCAGGCTGAGGGAGAGTAGAAACAAGGACTAAAATAGCCTGGAGGACTGACGAGGAGACTGAGAGCTCGAAGCCTGGGCTTTCTTGGAATATGTCCTGTGCCTACTTCTAAAGTAGAGAGACTGCTCTTACTCAGTATCTAGCTGTTAAAATGCAAATCTCCAGTTTGGTACATGTATATGTCCCACAGGTAAAAGCGTTACGAATATTTTTGTAAGAATTGTCTATGCAAATTGAAGCACAACTCTGTTTAGATGGATAGTGCTTATTTAATGAAGAACTTTAAAATAATTAGGTTTAATCTTTGTGGTTCAAAATGTGATGCTACATTTTACTTACTGGAAGAATCTGAATAAACTTTCTTTGTAGACAAAAATCACTAATTTTGTTACATTCGTTAGGGACATCTGTATTATGGCATCTTGGTCTTTTAAATATTGCATTATCTCTGTTCCTTCCTCATGAGTTTACAGAAGAGTGATTACAGATGGGAAATTAAGGTGCAGAAAGAGAGCATAGTTAAAAGTATCTGTTTAATCTTAAGCAGGAGCTTAGGGTCGGGCATCTTTCAGAGGATTTAGTGTAATATATGAATTGAGTCTTTGAATACAACCTTTATTCGTCCCCAACCAGTGTCACTCAGGAAAAAATGAATCACTTTTGCATCATTGTCTTAGGACTTTGTTTCTTGGTTTTTATCTTTTCCTTCTTACAAACCCTTCAGCTGTTAACTATGTGCTTCCAGATTTTGCAGTAAATTACACAAGTGCCAACAGAACAAATCCATTGAAAGTACTGCATAAGGTGGAGTGGCAAATGAACATGTTATCAATGATCGTGGCATAGCATGTATGCAGCAAGGGAGTGAGGTGGGCTGAGTTAATGTGCACAGTTTTTGAATGTTTAACTTTGCAGCAAGTTATACCTACTGACGTGAAGAGGGGTGGGAGTATCTCTGGATAAGTGTTTGTGCACACATTTATTTAAGGGGAAGCAAGGAATTTGAGACATTTACATCATCCCAGGTCAGCAGTAGCTCTTAGTGGTACTTCTTAATAGATTCCACTCCACTTTTTTTTCTGTTTTCCTTGATGTCTTCTTGAATGTTGTTAAGCAGGTGGAGGGGAAGAAAAGCTATTTTCTGTTTTGTGGCTACTTTCCAACTGGAATAGCTGGGAGCGGTTGCTAGAGGAAAAGTAGTCTTTGATGTTGTAACTTCAAGTGAGGAGAGCACACTTGTTGGGGTTGTGGGAAGGTTGCAGTCTGATCAGCAGGTACAGTCTGATCAGCACAGCAAACTCAGGGGATGGTGCTGAAGTACAACAGAAAAAACTGACTTTCCAGAGGTTTTCAGCTCTAGCAAGCATGCTAAGCAAATGCAGTCCTGTGAAAAATGTGACTTTCTTCCTCTTTCCTCTGAGGCTCACCATTTAACCAAAGGCTTACAGTTCAACATGTACAACAGGTGCTGGGGCACCTCTCCTATGAAGACAGGCTGAGAGTTGGAGTTGTTCAGCCTGGCGAAGAGAAGGCTCCAGGGGAGACTTTAGAGCACCTTCCAGTACCTGAAGGGGCTACAGGAATGGCTGGAGAGGGACCTTTTACAAGGGCGTGGAGTAACAGGACAAGGAGAAACGGTTTCAAACTGAAAGAGGGGAGATTTAGATTGGATATTAGGAGGAAATTCTTCCCTGTGAGGATGGTGAGACACTGGCACAGGTTGCCCAGAGAAGCTGTGACTGCCCCCTCCCTGGCAATGTTCAAGGCCAGGCTGGATGGGACTTTGAGCAACCTGGTCTGGTGGGAGGTGTCCCTGCATATGGCAGGGGGGTTGGAACAAGATGATCTTTAAGGTCTCTTCCAACCCAAAACATTGTGTGATTCTATGAAAATATAACTGTATCTTCAAACAAATTGCAAAAATGTCATCCATCATGCAAAGGGTTGCCCACCTGTGAAATGTCAGGTTACTTTGCCAAAGTATATATTTATTTGCAACATTTAAATGCTATGATTTCAAGCATCTAACATAGCCAAAACTTGCTCGTTCCTTCCCAGCCTTATTTTCAGACAGAACTAAACTGAAGCTTTTAAAATTATATATTGTCAATTCAATGCAGTGTCAAAAAAAATCAGCATAAAGGACTAGAAGCTTTGGTAAAGTTACAAGAAACTGAAAACCACTTTGGATTGTGGTAACCAACCATAAGCATACATTTCCATTTACAGGGGGATTATAAATCTTGCCCTTAATCTTGTTCTTGTAATTTAAAACAAAAATTCTGCTACTTTTTTTCTTTCAGATGATATTAACTGTGTTTCTGAGCAACAATGAACAGATTTTAACAGAAGTTCCAATAACACCAGAAACAACTTGTCGTGATGTAGTAGAGTTCTGCAAGGAGCCTGGAGAAGGAAGCTGCCATCTGGCTGAAGTATGGCGTGGAAATGGTAAGTAAAATGTTCAGTGGAAATTGATTTAAATATATGTACAAATTATAAAAAGGGTAGAACTGACTCTTCAATATTAATGATTTAAAATTGAACTTTGTTTTTTTTTCCTAGCAAACTTGGATGCAAACATGGTAATTCAGTATCTGCAGAGATTAATGCAGTTCCTGACTTTGTTTTTCTCCTCTGTTTTCTTCCTCATCATGGAGTATTTGATAAAATGCATGTTTAAGATATGTTAGGGTTTTGTACTTCAGTTTTTCAAATTGCATGAACAGAGTATTCAGTATCCCCATCTTAAAAGAAGAAAACAAGGGGGGGAGGGAGGGTATTTTCACTTCTAGACCCATTTATTTCAAATAGGGATACAGCACATATTGGATGGAGGGTGTTTAAATGACAATACGGGATCTCAGTGATCTCTTATAGTAAGTGGGTTCAGATCACTACCTGTATTCTTTCCAATCCCGTTTCTTCACTATTAGGCATGTGAACACAACCTGACATTTACGAATGGCTATAGATTTTTTTTCCTTCTGAATGACAAATAGCAGATGTTCTACAGACAGAATTGTGCCAGAATTGGACATAGTATCTCTAACTTCTTCATGAACATTTCCCCTCGAAGACTTGACAGCCCTGATTCTGAGTGGGAAGTGTGAAGTAATTTGCAATGAAACTGCAGCATGTTGTGCCAGTAGAAGAGTATTTTTTCTCTTCTATTACACTGTCTCTGACCCCTCAGCCTTTATCCTCAAGAGAGGTCTACAAATCTTCTTTCAGAAGAGATTCTGGAGAGTAAAATTAAAACCAAAAGTTAATACAGAAAATCATGGGTTGAATAAACACGTTAGGTTTTCTTACAAAACGTGAGTGGTCTGTTTTCTTGATAGTCTCTCTGTGTTGCACAGGTGACAAATCACAGCTCTCTACATAAGAGAGAGCTGACCTACCTGTCCTCTTGTGAATGTGCTTAACTCCTCCATTCCACAGCCGCTTTTAGGTAGCCCAACTGAATAATTCCTGTCTACTCAAATTCAAAGCAGTGGGGCTTTTATATTGTAGTTTTATTACCAGGTACAAAAATAGTTTGTGTGCCCCAAAACTTGTCCATTTTCTAAGCTCTATTGATCTAACAAAATACTACCTCTTCTAATTATCTTCCTCTGCTGAATGTGTATGTACAAATAACTGAAAAATACTTTGTTTTATTTTTAGAGGGTGACAGAGACTATTTGTCTTCTAAAAAAATGTTACTAAAATCCATGCAAGTTTGGCTCCAAAAATTATATAAGATTTCTAGAGTCCAGAGGAGGATTACAATAGCTTAGCTGTTGGAAAACATTTTTTTTTTTAATTTATGTTATGTTAGCTTTTCTCTGTTTGCTTTTGTGTGGCAAAGAAATGGTTGAGGAGCTTCTTAAGAGTTGAAAAATAGTTTAGGTATTGTTTGTACTAGAGTTAAGAAACTGATTGTTCTCAGAGTTGCATGATGTAAGAATTTGGTTTATTTGCATTTGATTTTTGTATTTCATTCTCTGTTCCGTCTCCTTTCCAGTTTCTTGAGATGAGTAATAGTTGAAAAAGTCAATAGCATTCATGCCTGATATATGAGTACATTTTGTAGGACCTTGTGCTTTGTTAGTTTGAAGCTTTCTCTTTTTGCACAGATTTCTCATGCTATAACAGGAGAAAAAAGCCACAGAATATTCTTCCTCATTCCCCAGCTACTGCAAATAGCAGTTGGTAAGGAGGTCAAAAGACAGGTGTGAAGTCAAGAACTTGCAGTATGTTTCAAGACAGCATGGATTTCAGCCTTTAAATTCACCCAGCACTCAATTATTCACTTCATTTACATCTGGAATGCCCTTCAGCAATTGATATTAATTGGTCTTCCTGAATTTAGTGGTAACATAGAGGCAAATGACTGTGAAAGTAATAGTTGTTTGCTACAAGTGTACTTCTGCAAACCTGGGAGGGGGAAAGACTCGTACCTGATCTTACAGTGAACTCCCCCACTATGGAGATAATCTGTTACTTTGAATTGTGGTTTCATGTATAGTAAGCATAAATGTGTTTATTATAAACAGCTTGTAATTAGGACAAAACCAGATTCTGAAGTCTGAAACTTAGTTTGTTTTAAATAGAGGGTGTATAGTTCCAACAGAGAAATTTTTGCAGTTTTCTTCTAAAACACTGATGTGGTATCTGTGTTTCGGTATTTCAGGATGTTTCGGTCATTCCAGAATGCTTAAAAGTAGACCACCCACAAAACTTTTGCTGGAACAGAGTCAGGCTCAGTTCTCAAAAGTCATTAAGCATTTTCATCCAACTAAGGCAGTTTTTGCAAATGATCATGGATTTATGCATATATCCACTTACTTATTCATGAAAACAAACATTCTCTGGATAATTTTTAACGTGTTGTTAAAGTATAGGGATCCAACCTGTTTATTATTACTCTACACCCATCCTCCTATTTCACCTTCATTCTCTTCTAGTTAAACTTTTAAAAATTAAAGTTTGAAGTAGTATTGTGAAAACAATTATTGATGAATATATCTCAAGCTATTACAACTGAGAAGAGTTTAACTGTCATTTTTTGTTTCTTTTGGTTTTGATTCTTAAAGCACGGGTATTTCCAGAAAATACCCCTTTGTGCTGTCCTCACAGCAAATATAAGATCCTGCGTTTTTTCTGGATTTAAAGGATTTAAACTGAAGGAAGGGCACTTCAATTCTCATCATGTCTTATGCAAAATGTTAATGTCCATTTCTTCTTACTATTTCACCTGAATCTGTTTCATGTAGCTAAGTTGCACAAAATGATGAGTGCTTCTTCATTTTCCTCTTCGCTGTTTCAGTGAGGATGATGTTGCTGTTATTATTTTAATCTGTTTCCTGTCTAATTTAGGGTGACAAATCCCAAATTGGTTTTGTGGCAGAAATAGTAGAAAATGTCTTTCCCATTTCTCTCCATGGTTGTGTCTGAAAAATATTTGCTTTGATTCTTCAAGGTACATTATGCAAATGAAACCTTTTATTTTGAATAGCTCCTAGGATCAGGGCCTTACTTTTAATGAGAGACCAGCCTAACCAGGAGTGATGCTGCAACCACTCCTCACCATTCCAGAGTTAGCCCAACCCTGTTCAGACATCCAGTTTCTTGGTACTTTGTTATTAAGCTTCAGTTCTTCCTAGGTTTACCTAGCAATTTTTGTATTTGGGAAAAATTCCTGAAGATTCTTATTTCCTGTGTCCTAAAGTCTCTGAACTAAACCATTTACATATTTTTACACTCTGTGATCTTTAGAAGACTCACGCTGCAATTTTAGTGTATATGCTTCAAAGCACTTGAAATCTTACCTTACTTTAGGAGCTGAAAAACCTGAAAATCATGTTTTTAAAATTCCTTTTCAAGGACTGAGTTGTAATAAGCCACTGACCTTATTCCTGTGTGCATAAATACTATTGACGGTGTTTCTTGGAGTCCACTTGAGTGAAGAGCAAGAAAAAGAAAAGAAAATCAGCTATTTTTTAATATCCAGTTGTTGTGATTTTATTGTTGTGGTTTTGTTTGGATTTTGGTTTAGGAAGATAGGTAGCCAGTCAGCTGATGAATATAGTTAGCTTGTGGTTTAAATGGCCCTTCCCCATTGAAAGCAGCCTGATCTAACTGTATCTAACTGTGTTAGTCACTATACCTATTTGACATGACAGATTTTGACGAGACACTTTATTGTATTAAATGCATTGTGAATCAAGTGATGAAAATTTATTGGTCTTTAAATACTACAATTAAGTATCCCAAGAGTATCAAGATGTATACATTTGTATTGCTCATAATGCATATACGTTTAGGTAAATTTCATTTTAAAATGGTATATTTGTGATGTGGTTTTCCCAGGCTTTCCCCAAGATATCTGTTATATCTTTGAGTCATTCTGTCTTCTAGTGTCAAATGGGTTAAGAATGAAATGGGTAACAATTTGTTAGTGGTACTCTGCCTGGTAGGAGGTACTGTGCTTTCGGTTTTGAGGGCAGAGAGCATTTTGCTTTTAACAATGAAGAACACAAACTCCACCTTTTGGTTTCCATCCAAGCCTGATTTCCTGTAGTAATATTCGTTTGACACGGTGCTGCATGTAGAAAAGCTAATTAAATCTCTTCAGTATAATTTTGTTCTGCTTAGAAGGTATCTTGAAATACTGTGTTTAGTATTAGGGCTTAATCTTTAGAGGGAGATTTTCTTACCTAAATGAAAACATTTGAAAATAAGTGCAAGTATAATTACGGAAACAGTGAGGATTTTCCTTTTGAAATGCATTTTCATTTTTAAATACAATGTGCAGCCTCTTAGTATTTGATCAATTTGGAAGAAGTAACTACACTAGGAGAATGTTTTACATTTCTTTGAAGGAAAACAAAGCGATTGACTGCTGTGTGAAACTTAGCCTTTATTTGTTCAAAGATTTGCCAGTAATTCCACATGTACTGGAAGTTAATATCTGGCACAGTGTGTTGGAGTGGGAGCACCTGCTCGAGTTCTTAGGAGTTGAATTGTCAATATAATGATAAGGCTTTTAGTTTGAGTAGTAACCCAGAGGTTCAAATTGAATGAATAATTTTAATTATTGGAAAAAAATCTCTATGTGATAGGGAGTAAAGTGCAAAGATCAGCATTGTGAAAAAGGTTGTGAGGAAGAATTCCTAAATTGGAAATATTTTTGTATGGCTTTGCAAACTGGTTATGTACTGCTCTTAAGCAGTGGGCTGTTACAGTAGCAGGCTGGCTTTTAATACAGCACAACTATTGTCTTTTGATGCCTGTTTCTTTGACTTTGCATGAGACACATGGCATTGGGTAGATTGAATTGCTACTGAAAAGGATGTTCTGATTGTTAATGAGAGTTCTATAAAACTTTGCTTCATTTAAAATAGTTGTGACACATTTTTTTGGTCTTGTACTTTTAGAACGTCCCATACCCTTTGATCACATGATGTATGACCACCTACAGAAGTGGGGTCCCCGCAGGGAAGAGGTGAAATTTTTTCTTCGTCATGAGGAGTCACCAGCCGAAAGTAATGAACAGAGTAAGTACACTTATCCTGTAGGGTTGTTACCTAAACGTATTTAAAAGATTTCTGAAGTGAGTTCGATATTTCAGTGAATTTGAGTAGATAAATGTAATACAGCTTCCCTACACCAAAGCCATTTTGTATCTGCCTCAGGGGCACATTTATTCATGTCTTCAAATTCCCTTCTCTAGAATAATTTCTAGCAGTTTGTTGAGTAATATTTTTCTAGTAAGATCAGTTTCTATTTTGCTTAATACTGATCTAAAAATGTTGGTAGGTATTAGAGGCTTAATGCATTTATTTTTTTCTTCATGAGAGAGTGTCCCTACATTTTGAGAGGGTGGCATTGTTCTTGTTGACCTCCGGTTCTCTTTCAGTTGACACAGAGAAAAGACTAAAAAAGACTAAAAAAGACTAAAATAGATTTTTGTTTCTAAAGGAGACAAAGTAATTTATTACTTTGTCTCCTTTAGAAACAAAAATCTATTTTAGAGACATCACTGACAGAGGTCTCAGTGGCTTTACTTTCTCAGTTCTTCATGTAGATATGTTTAATAGTAATAATAAATTGCACCTTGAAAAATCACTGGTCTGCTTGGTTCTACAGGAAAAGTGTTTATATAAAACAGTGCTGTATTAGTGGGGTTTTCTTAAAAGACTGGACTAAAAAATAGAAGGATTTCAGTTTTTCTGATTTAACTAATGCACCTGTACTGAATTTATGACAAAACTTTGAGACTGTGCATTAATATACATAATGGCTGTCAGACTGTCTGAAGGATAGGAAAGGTATCTTGAAGTGAGATGCATGTTTGCATGCTCAGATTATCTGTACTCATTCAACTAATCTAACTACTTCTGACAACCAAATTTCAAGTCTTGGCTGAGTCCTTATTGCTCTGAGTTGGGTTTTTTTTCCTTATTTCTAAGGGATTCCTGGTAGCTTTGATTGCCAGAAGTAGCAGGCCCAACAATGTACGAGGGATTTTTGTACTAATTAGATATTTTGTAAAATACTTGGTCATCCTTTGGACAATACAAATTTAAAGTATGTTAAGAAATTCAAGATGTGCCTGAAGCCACAGAGTTTCATGTACAAGGAAAATGTTGCTTCTGAACCATGCATGCAAAGCTTTTTAATTAATCATTGACCTATCGATCAATTTGTAGATAAAGTTGTTTATAAGGCCTTAGAAAAGCTTCCTCTATTATGCTCATTTATATTGTATTCAACTGAAGCTGCTGCTTCTTGTGGACATGGAAATATGAAACTTCAGTAGTCACCCTCAGTGTGTTCCCTTTCATGACATCATTGCTTAAACACAAGTCAGAAAAGTGGAGCTGCATGTCAGTACTTTCAACAGAGGAAATCTGTTAAGTAAATGCTTTGTTTCTGCTGATTCCACTGCTTTCCAAGAATAACCTAGTAAGGAATAGCTGGAACTATCAGAATAAAAATTCAAAGGTAAAAGCTTTATATAAAATTCTTGTGAAGAACAGATTCAAGAGTGAAAACCATTTGTGTTGAAAACTGAACTTTGCACTGAGTGATACTTTGCTTTTAGGTGGACGTCAAACCCAGAATCAAAGAAATGGCATAAGTATACCTGTGGAGAAACGTACAGAGAATGGGGTATGTAATAAATCCTAAAGGTTTTGGATCATTTCCACTGAAATATTTTATGTTCTTAAAATTCTTGTTTTTCAAGATCTGTTATGGTGGGAACTGATAGAAAATGTCCAGGTCTTGTTCTGTTTGTTTATTTTTGTTATAAAGTGAATGGGAGTACATGGCTCTTTCATGAACTACTCTAAATTTTCTGTCTAGAAAGAAATTCACTTATGTGACATAAGAAGCCCCAGCATTAATTATGGCATTTTCTAATCTGTCTTCCTCAATCTTATTCATCCCGTGTGAAGAAAAAAAAAAGATATGTTATTCTTCCATACTAGTATTGCCTGTCCAGGCATCTTTTTTTGTTTGATTTATCTCACTGGTATTGATTCATGACATAGCCTCATATATTAAAACATGAGAGTGTATTTATGGATTGGGATGCTTTTAGATGCTGGTAGGAGAGGTGGCATACTCCTCAGAACCACCTCTTTATATTGTTTTTCATGCATTTGGTTTAATTTCTACATATTTTTTTACTAAAATATTACTAGGTTTCTAATTTAAAATACATGCTACATAGCATAGGCAACCTGTTTGGTGGCATTCAGTGAATCCTGGCTTGAATATTCTGTCTTTTACAAGTAAAACGTAGTATATCTCATTCACTCATAGCCATTCCACTGCCTTTGCTGAGGCACTATAGTTATAGTTGACTATTTAAACATTTTAAAATTTCAGTAAAAACATTTGAGCTCACCAATTCATAGTTGCATTGTCTCTATGAAGCACTGTCGCTTTCTCAATTCTCAGAGGGCTCTTTCTCAGGGTAAAATAATGCTTAAAAAAGTTTAAAAGCAAACATCAGGTTTTTCAAGCTGGGATGTCTTAAAGAAAAAAACTAAACATTTCTGTGCTTGTACATTGCCTGACAATTGGCATCTAAAATTCACACGCGCGTGCACGCATACACAACTATGCAGCAACAAAGTTGTTCAGTCAGTTTGCAGCTCTTAGCAGCTTGTTTTGTGTGGCATGTGGGCCTAGTGGAAGGAATTTCTTTCCCTATTCAAACCAGTTAATCATGTATTGCTTTCTGCGTTCTTTTTCTGTAGAGAACACGAGCTGGTGTCCTCTGCTGCACGCACCCGTTTATCCTGCCTCCATTGTCATATCGACAATGTAGTGAGATCATAGTGCTATAATGTGCTCGGGGAACATAACTCTTTCATGACCTCTCCTGATCTACTGTGCCATGGACATTGTAGCACATATACTTCATTTGAGAAGTATCTTTGGAAATTAGGATGCCATGTGCAGTATGCATTATAATCTCACTTCTTGGCAGCACTAAAGTTGATGGTAGCATAGCTTTGCATTTAGTTCAATTTGCTGTTAATTTTTATGGGTGAAGCTCAGACCTAGTAACTCAAATAATGCTGCTACCTGTGTACCATTCAGTATATATTTTTTAAAAAACCCAAAAGTTTGGCCACAAAATTAAAATCTATTAGGGAACTGATCACTTTTAAAATGAACTTTTACCAGATCTAGGGAATTATTAAAACACAAGAAAAGACTAAAACCTGAAGGGGTTATATTAATGTAAATTGTTGTGGGTTTTTTGCCAAAAATGGTACAAAATAGGTTTTGAAAGTGTATAGAACTAATATTTTCAATTCTATCAAGTTTTAAATCAGAGGGGGAGGGGGAAAAAGAGGTGGCTTCAGGATCAAGGATTTAATCAGCTTACACTTACGTAATGCATTAGGCTTATTCATTGTTACTGGCATGCTGAATGTTAGACTAGCCCTAAAGTCAATAGAAACCAATGAAATATTGAAGACAGCTCAAATCTTACCAAATATTCATTCAGGTAATTTATTTTTTTATGTGTACTGCTTTAATGATGAAATAATTGATTTTTACTTAATATCTGGGTAGAGCTGAAAGTATGACATGCGTAGAAAAATTAAAGATGAATGTTTGCTTTAATGTTTAAATCAATAGCCTTGGAAAAAATGATGGGCAATCTGTCTGGAGTTCAATTTAGGTAATTCTATTAATTGGCATTTTGGCATATGCAGTAGCGTTTTTTTCTTCTTTGAAACTATGTGTGCTTGATCAGCAACTGTTTAAATAACGGTTAGCTTAAAATCACATTATATAAAAGCTTAAATTTCATTAGATTCTCTTCCAAATAAAGATTCAATGTTAAAAATAGAATGGGCTAGGTCTCTTCAAACAGTGAAACGTACATTGCTGTAAAGAGGATACTTATCTGTAAGTGCTCCCCTGAAAGCTTCGCGTTCTGCATAACAAATTCTAAAGGAAAAACTGAGGTTTTGTAGATTGACTAGATCTCTTACTCCTGAGGTGATCTTTTGGGGTTTGCTTTTGTTTATAACTTCTCTCCTTGAGAGTAGAATGATGCTATAATCAGGGCCTGATCTCTTTCCACCACTACACCAAGGTACAGATACCTAGAGATGAGACTTACATAACTAAACATTTCCCCCTGTGAGGGAGGTTTTGTGTCTGGAGAGGGATTCTCTTCTCCGAGAACAGCTGCGAGTTCCTCCTCTTCCTTTCTTTTGCTTGTGTAACTAAGCCAGTTTGATTTGAACACAAGTTGTAACAAGGGAAATTCTAATTAAATATTGGGAAAAATGTTTTGTCAAGGAGAGTAACAGACATTGGAACAGATCGCCCAGAGTCTGTGGAATTTCTATCTAGTTGAATGAAGTTCTGAGCAATCTGAACTGCTCTGAGCAGGGGTTATTGAACCAGGTGACTTCCAGAGGCTCCTTTTTACCTAAACTATTATTTGACTGTGTGATCAGTGGCCATGAAACAGTGGTCATGCAATGCTGGGTCTTGTTTGACGTGCTAGCATGATCCAAGCTTCATTCCATAGAACCAGCAGCGGTCTGGAAACAGCGAGACAGCGCAAATGTAGTTGTAACCACTGGGGGTCAGTGGTAGACAGGAGAGGGACTGGGAGCCACCCATCCTGGTGTGGGTACCAGTCATCAATAGAAGTGGATCAGAGCTGTACTTGAAGGAAGTCCCAGAAGGAGGACTGACTGGATGGTGACAGTTGTCCAGATGAAAAGGTAATCAGATAACCGAGAAATTTCTTGGAGATGAGAAAACAAAAAAGCAGATGCAGCTCAGGAGGAAAAAAGGATGGGGTACAGGAACATGATGAAAGTAAAGGGTATTGGACTGAACAGAAGTAAATTAGTGAAATGAAAATTGTCCATATATGAAGACAATACTCATTTGCTGTAGTTGCTTGGTTTAAAATATTTTTGTACTTGGTAATTTACTTGGGGAGAATAAAATGTCAGTTTGCAGTCTCCTGTACCATTCTCTAAGTAATTTTTGCTCTTTCTAACAGTAAAATTGCTCCCCCAATTAGAGAGACTGATATCAATTAGCTTTTTTTTCTTGATTGAGATTACTGAAGCCTTTGCCAAGAAATACAAAGTGAAACTTGATTTTCTCTCTCACTATGAAATTTGTGTTTAAAGATTTACATGTGGTGCCAGAATCTTTGAGTAGAATTGGATGTTGTTCATTAATTTTAACCATTTGATCCATACAAGTGCGACCAGATAAAAAGGCATTGAACATCTTGTATACGTGTTGTCATGTATTTGCTATGATATGACAATTAAAATTTTAAAATGTGTTCTAAAAAGTGGCTGATGAAATTTCAGAGATGACTGAATGGTTTTACAAATACACTTGCACGGGCAAAATACTTAAAGGCTTCCCTAGCCTGTCAGTCAAAGATATCAAAAATTCTGATTGTAAAGAAAAAGGCAAACTAGTTAAATTTTTAACAGAAGTAGTAACCTCAGGAGAAGATAAATACATTATATGTACTTGCTTGAAGTTTCCCATTTGAAATGTTGAAAGATAAAGAGCTTAGTCTGAAATAGAAGCTGTTCTTCAAGTCTGAGCTGCAAATTCAATTTAATATAAGCTTGTAAGTATTAAGTACTTTCTGTTTGTAGCATTTAAAAATGTATTTGGAAGAGGCTGCTATTCACGTAAGTCAGCTTTTAATCAAATTTGTTTAAAATGAACAAATATCTACATCAGTCTTGGAAATCTAGATTCCCTCAGGGTTCTCATAGTGAAGTCTAAGCAAATCATTCCATTAAAAGATAATTTTAAAAAATTTAGTGTAAGGAATTCTAACAGTTTGCAGAGAAAAAAATCTTTTTCTGAAGAAATTTTCTTGCAGGCTTCCTGGAACACTTTGACTGTAAAAAACCTGGTAATTAAATGAGATCCAAGTTTTCCTGTTTTTCTGCTGCAACTTTGTCTGTTGCTTTCATTAAGGGAACAAAAAAATTACTGTATATGCCACTATTACAGTCAAGGGCGTTCCTTTGTCTAAAACATACATTTCTAAAATTATTTTTATCCAACAGAGAGGGGAACCTTGCTGCATCTACAGCAGCCTTCTGTACCATCAAACTTCTAGTTCAAGTCCTGAGACAGCTTAATAGAGCTTGGATTCTCCTCAGGCTGGTACAGTTCTTTAAATCTGTTTGAAGCATCTTCCAGACAGCTGACAGTATCTTGTTCTTAAAAAAATAGAAAAACTAACCCAACTAAAGGACTTAAAGGAAAAAAAATAAATTAGGAAGTAAAAAAAAAAATTATAGTCTAAAGCTAATGCATACAAATAGGTTTTGAATTCTTGCTGGACTAGAAATCCCAGTCTTCTCACACCTCCGTGAAGGGTAGTTAGGTAGGGTAACATCTCTACAAGACCAGTAACTATGAGATCTCACAGAAAGAGCTGTGAAACTGCACGGAATTCAAATGGTCCTGACCTCATACCTCACTCTGAGGCCTCTTGTGAACTTTTTAAGCAGAATCACATCATTCTTGGACTTGGAATGCCATGAGCAGTGTTTTGACATTTCCTGTGCAATCTCAAATATATTTCAGTCCATAGTGAACAAAGTTCCTTACATGCTTACGTTTTATGAGGATCATTTGATAAGCTTCATCACACATTCCATGATCATTTTCCTGTTATAATTTTAGTTATGATAGCATTATTTGATGACTCGTATTAGCTCTGAATATCTGATTTCATTTGTTTTGAGGAGTCTAAAGGTAATTTGACTAATTGGGAACAGGAAACGCTCTTGGAACCTACTTGGAACATTGCGAAAGGATGGTTTTCCTCCATGTCTTCTGCATGTATTTACATAATTTTTAATTTCTGTCGCTCTAGATCCCAAATACCTATCTAGATGGCTATGGATATGAAATCCTCACAGTGTACAGACTTGTAGTATACAGACTTCGTAGTTCTGCTCCTTTTCTGGCCATCAGAGGTAGTTATTCTCAACAGGTTACAGGAAACAAGTATGTGGTTTTCTAGTCTAACAGCCAACGATTGGCTTCCCATTTTGCAGGGGAGAAAAGACCTAAACTGCACCATATACTCAATCTACACTTTTAGTTCCCACTTTTACAGGTCTGACTTTGCTTTTCCTCAAGTATGGCTGTGCAGTTTTACAGCAGTTTAGAGTCCACGGAAGGGGAAGGATGAGAAGTTCTGGCTGTTTGTTTGTTTAACCCTAACTATGGTAGTTATTTTCATATATTTGTGTGGTGAACATGGAGCAATGCAATTCACTCTTCCCTAGATTTTGTAGTTACATGAAGCATGTGGAGAATTGCCTCCAGTTGATACTGCACTTGGAGATCTTGATTTGCTTGGCCCTTATACAAAGGTAGAATAGTTTAGAATAAACAAGCGCTTGAGCTGACGAATAACATTAGACACATTAGCTCATAAAGTAAATGTTACTTAAAGAGTTCATTTGTTATTTTTCATTAAGTATTGCTGTGCTTTCACAGTCCTTAACACCAGCACTGTAAACTTCAATGCCTTTGTCACAGTTGTATCCTTTTGCAGTCACATTAGAATTGTTTTTAGTTAAGCCAAATACTTTAATAGTAGATTGTTGCAAGGAAGATGGGACTTGTATTTTCCTTTATTTCTGTAGTTTCTTACAGGAGTCAGATTATAAAATTCACTGTGCCAGTGTAGAGCTCTAAGAGCTTACTTGTGAAAGCGTGAGAATTTGGACTGTCCCTCTGAGCAGGTTTCAGTTCCGAGGAGGAGACTCTTCTGGTACTTACAAGGCCAACTATTCCCTTTCAGGCCACCTTCAGATTTGTCTCTTTTATGTAGCCATCATCTGCAGATTAATATTTGCTCTCAATTTTTTCAGTCTCTGTGGTTTTTCTTGTGCATTGCTGCCGTTTCCTCCATTCTCTGACACAGTGTTCCGTGTTCACTGACTTGTTCATTTAGTTTCCTGTCCATCCAGCCTTTGGACACCTAGCATACCTATTTCCCACCTGTATGTTTTTCCCAGGCAAGCGAACCTTTCAGTTTCTCCACTGTCTCCGCAGCTGCCTCCAGATCCAATTGTTGTTAGGTTTGTTCCCCCTGCAGTCTTCCTCAGATCAAAGCAGAGAAAATGAAAGTCCCTCTGGCTAATTTAGGAGCCAGGGAGTTAACTTGTTTTTCTTCTTATTCCTACTGGATGATGTTACTCTACAGCTCATACCTTTTCTTGCTTGCTAAAAATAAGCCTGTTCTTTATGCAGCTGGAATATTCACTGTATTGTGCTTGAACATACAGTTCTTCAGTGTCCTTATGGAGACCCATTTCACTGGTTCTCTTGTGTAAGTGCACTGAATCATGCTTGCATTACTTTCTTGCAAGAATGAAGAGAAGGTGAACTTGCATGTCATTTGTGAGTCTGACAAGGTAAATGACAGCTTTTTATAGTTTTTACCTTCCACGATACCATAATTTTTAGATACATAATAAATTCTTAATGGGGTTAGTGTTTTCTTTAATGTTTAATATTTAAAAATCCTTAGGTCTAGGTTTTGGTTTGTTGTAGTCTTCTCTGACTTCCAGATTCTTGATTTATGCTATTACACACATGCTTTAGCTTTATTGCTAGCTCACGTGCTCATCTTGTTGCATACAAGATTTAAGAAAAAACTGAAGTATGTGGGGAAAAGCATATACCAAAAACTGGAAAGGCTATTTGCATAAGATTGTGGTATCTGTTCTGACTACTGTGTGCCTTTTATCTTTGATAAAGAAACTCTTTGTTAAATTTCAGATGGTGTGGTTTTCTGTCACTTTAAACAGTAAAATTAAGTACAAAATCTAGGATTTTCCTGGTCTTTTTGGTATTCAGTTTTTGTATTGAATTGGTAAAACTACAAAAATACAAATGGAACAAATATTTCCTGTGTTTTTAAAGCTAAATTTTCTGTATTCTTGTATTTTCAGTTTAACCCGGTAACTGTGAAAGAAATGTGTGTTGCTCAACATTTTCTATTGAATATGAAAAGTGCAATGAATCAAACTGATTGTAGTTGACAGCTGGCTTGATCTTGCCATGAGTAGGTCTTTTACTGCTGGCAAAATTCACTAGCCTTTTCCGTTAGCCGATTGTTGATGAATGCAGAGACAGCTTTTCATATTGATAAAGAATTTGGGGAAACTTTTATTTCATATAGAATAAGATTTAAAAATATCCTGCTTCGTATTGATTACACTGAGCCAAAAAGCCATGCAGAAGCTCATAAGATGTGTACGGTTTGGTACACATCTTATGTTCACAGCAAAGAGTTAAGCGTAGACAGAACATAACAGAAACATGGATTTGAAGCGTGTTGAAGCAACGCAAATTTTTACAGCCGATGGGCAGTGCTGCAAAATAAAAATCTACTCTCTTACAATTCCATGGGAAAATAGCAAACGGGTGATTAATTATTTTTCAAAATTTGTTAGCTTTACACTGTAGCGGACACGTTATTTAAATACTGTGTAGCTTTTGCACTTTAGTTTAAATAATTGTGGGTTTCGTAGTCACATGACTGGAATGCAAACCAGTTTGGGTTTTGTAATGCCTTGTCTCTGAATTGAAACTTTTAGTTAATCAGATTTTGTTAGATATGTTTGTTGTCATCTTTAAATTTTAAGACCTAATCAAAAACTTGTTACTTCAAAATGTCATGGTCAACTTTTGTTTTTAACAACTTGGGTTTTACGGGAAGTGCAAGTCCTACACTAAGTTTCATGACATATCTTTCAATTACAGGGTACTTATTTTCAGTACTTTTGTGTTTTGGAAATGTTTTATTATACTGTTCTCATATAAACAACATTACATCACCACAGAAAGACTTCACATAGAAGCAATTACTGGAGGGAAGAATAAACACACATTTGATGCTAAACATGTTATTCAGACTAATGATAAGTGCATCTTAACCCTACTTAGCTATCCTGCCAGAATAAGGTGTTGCTTTTCTAAATAGACCCAGAAAAATATAGTTCCAAGACTATTTTTAAAGTCACTTGGACAGTGTGTTTTCAACACGTGTTGAAACATGTCTGTTACTCAAAATCACTCTGAGTAGGAGGATTTTGTAATTGTAATATTGGAAACAGGTCTGAAGTTTTGTGCACAACTGATCTGTTATTTCCATAAGAATGCATAATTTCTTTTAAGATAATTTACTTTTGTTAGCAGTATGAGGTTGATACTTGGATTCAAATCTGCTACTGGGTGTTTCAGTCAGCACTGAAGTTAATATAAACATGCTTAAGATTTCTGTGGCTGTTTTTAAAGTGTCTGCAAGGACAAGCAAGACAGTAGTGTTTTAAATGAGTTCCAGATACTACTTTCCTATATTGTAGAAGCAATTTATAAGCAGTTTATTTCATATGTAGCAGATGTTCAATATATGCTTAAATCCATTTCTAGTCTTGAAAATATATTTTAATATTGGTTTGATTTTTGTTAAATTCTGCCTTTTCTTAGCTGTTCTGTGCAAAACGGAGGACAGCCTTACTTACGAGGTTTCTAAGAAAACAATATGGGAAGCGAGGAAATCTGGAGTCTGTGGCTTATGCTGAATAGACTTTAAACATTTTATTACATAGAGTGACTTATTAGAATCAGGTAGCGTGATTTATGATAGATGTTAAGATTTTAATATAGATAATGTGAGGTTTTTCAGCAAATTGCGACACAGTTGAAGTGTGTTTATTCTAAAAACTTAATGTATTTATTTGCACAAATAAAATAACATTATAAATTTCTGAGTAAAGTTACCAGATTCCATTTCTAATGTTAATTTCAAGATTATTTGATTATCAGGAGATATACCTAGCATGTGCTATTTTCCTTTAATTCCCAATACTCTGGTTGCCTTTTCTGGGTTTAATTAGCTTGTTCGTTTCCATTAAGCTAAAAAAGGCACATGCTATTGTCATTGCATTCTTTAAAATGGATTTCTGCTATCGGCATATTTCTGACCCAATTAAAAAATGGGAGGCAGAGCTGTGGATAAAGCTATTAAACTGGAAATAATGTCATCCACGTTGAGATCAGCAAAAACTCTATTTTAGTTTAAATAAGAACAGATATTTTCATTTTGTCTTTATATATGAGTTTTCACACAGGATTTTCAAGTTGTCTTCGTGGTATATGGCACTAGGATCAGGTGTTATGGAAAATGTGGTCAAAATGTATCGGAATTCTTAAATTTGGTGATGTTTAGGGTAAATATGTTTCAGAAACGTAAGGCGGTCAGAATCAATAATCTTCAGCAAATGCTTCATCCTGTGTTCTCCTCCCATAGCCCTCAGATAGCACAAGGAGGCCATGGCCATTTCATGTAAGACCTATTTGATACAGAACGGGTATAATAAACTCCCATATCTTCCATCTGTTTTCCCCATCACTACTGTTGTGCTGAGGACAAACACCCGAAATGTGTGCAGGCTATTCTTACCAGCAACCTTTAAATAGATTTGTTGCCAACTGGGCTAGTTAAAGCATCCCCTAAACTCTGTTGCATTTATAGAATCACAGAATCGTTTGGATTGGAAGGGACCTTAGACCATCTAGTCCCAACCCCCTGCCATGGGCAGGGACACCTCCCACCAGACCAGGTTGCTCCAAGCCCCATCCAACCTGGCATTGAACACTTTCAGGAAGGGGGCAGCCACAGCTTCTCTGGGCAACCTGTGCCAGTGTCTCACCACCCTCACAGGAAAGAACTTATTTCTGTTATCCAATCTAAATCTACCCTCTGTCAGTTTGAACCTGTTTCCCCTTGTCCTATCACTTCATGTCTTTGTAAGAAGTCCCTCTTCAGCTTTCCTGTAGGGCCCCCTTCGGGTACTGAAAGGTTGCTTTTAAGGTCTCCCCGGAGCCTTCTCTTCTCCAGTTTGAACAAGCCCAGCTCTCTCAGCCTGTCTTCATAGGAGAGGTGCTCCAGCCCTCTCATCATTTTTGTGGCCTCCTCTGGACTTGCTCCAAGAGCTCCATATCCTTCTTATATTGGGGACCCCAGAACTGGACACAGCACTGCAAATGGGGTCTCACAAGAGCGGAGTAGAGGGGAACAATCCCCTCCCTGGACCTGCTGGTCACGCTTCTTTTGATGCAGCCCAGGATATCGTTGGATTTCCGGGCTGCAAGCGCACACTGTCAGCTCATGTTGAGCTTCTCATCAACCAACACCCCCAAGTCCTTCTCAGGGCTGTTCTCAATCCATTCTTCACCCAGCCTGTATTTGTTCTTGGGGTTGTCCTGACCCATGTGCAGGCCTCGGTACTTGGCGTTTTTGAACTTCATGAGGTTTGCGTGGGCCCACCTCAAGCCTGTCAAGATCCCTCTGGATGGCATCCCTTCCCTCCAGCGTGTTGACCACACCTCATAACATGGTGTTGTCTGCAAACTTGCTGAGGTTGCACCTGATCCCACCATCCATGTCACCGACAGAGATGTTAAAGAGCACCAGTCCCTCACTTTGAAGGCAGAAAAGTTACATGTGACTGAACTTCTGCTGCTCGTGTCCACGTTAGAGTGGGAGAAATAGGAAATCATTTGCTAGATCCAGCAGGCACAGCAAGCTGTTCCTTTCTTTCCTGCTCTGGCCATTTGGTAGTTGTGCAGCCAGAGCTGTAGCTCTTCCTTCGCTGTAAATGCGGCACAGAGGAGGAAAACGCAGGGATGGCCCTCTGAGATGAGCCCACTGGTTTGGGAAGGCTGAGAATTGTCAGAGCCCTGATCCCAGTCTGGAATTCAGTGACTGGGGAGCACTCCAACCTACCCACTTTTCATTTTATGGTTGTCAGTCTGCTTCATCCTGGGAAACTGCTCATTTATGCCATGTACTTCACTTCCTTTGTCCACATACTCGTCTGCCTAGTCCCAGGCCTGTCAGTTCTGTGTGTGTCATGTATCTATACAGCTTTCCGGGGTTTGACAGCTCTACAAAGGTACATTTCTAGTCTGGAGGTAAGTTTTGTATTCCCTCATTTGTCCTAGGAAGGAACAGTGACCTAAAACTGCTGTAGATTATGGAAAACTGAGTCTTTCAGTTAGTGCAGTAAAACCAGTGTAAAGCCAGAGTATTTCCTTTGCATTTCTATGTAGGCATTTTAAGCCTGCTCAGGAGTAATTTGCAGTACCTTTCTGGCCTTTGCTGTCTTCCATTAGGCTGATGAAGGTGATGTTTTCTTTTTGCCACAGCCAAAGTTGTATGCCTTATTAACGAATCCCACATGGGGGAGTAAATTCTTTAAATCTTCAGCTCAAAGGAGTTGATTCTTGGACTTTTATCTCCCTCTCTGTTGCAGTTTCTGTCTCCAATTCAGTAGTGATCTTGTCTGTGGTTCGGGAGGGGCTTGAGGTTTTGTTTTTTGTGAGGGGTGTGTGTGTGTCCTGCCCCACCAGCCTTCGATATGCTGATGTTATCTCAACCTTGATAAAGAGTGTTTTCTTTCACATTTATTCTGGCTGAGGATGAGGGATTGATCTGATGGATTTTATGCCATCACATATGTTTTCGGGAGAGGGGCTATGGAGGACTTCAGAGAAGGATTGTTGGGCTTTTTATTTAAAAAAGGCCATTTGGCCAAAATGTTCCTTATCTGTACTACGGTTTTAGAGAGGCAGTCTATGTAAAAAATAAACAGTGTAGCTGGGTTGTGGGTGGGATATACACTGCATTAACTGTAGTAGCTGCTCTGTGTTGACTTGTCAGTAAGTTGGTTGAAGGTAGTGGGGTTGAAGTAGTGGGGTTGAAGGTAGTGGGGTACAAGCAGAAAAACTTTCTGGGTAGCCCTTTTGATGGCCAAAGTCAGAATCAGCCCCTCTGGGCTCCAAGGCGAAAGCTGAGATGCAGACTTTCTCACTGCCCTGCACACTTGTTGATTACATTTTATGTAGGTTATGTTGGACCTTGGCAACTGATGGGGTTTAACCTTAAAATCATCTCTGACTGACAAGAGAAAGGTGGACGGAAGTACTAAAAGAGAAGTAGTAAATGAGGGAGTAAGGATAGAGGTGTGATGGAGGTGAGTGACAGGAAAAAGACTAGAAAACATGGGAGAGAGAGTTCATTGTACATGATTCATTGTCCAAGAACACGCATTGGAGAAGGTGGAGCTTGGCCAGTTTCAGGAGACTTGAGGTACCTGAACCTACACTTTCTAGTGCATGGTGTTGGGAAGGGAACTGAAGAATTGTGTGGGAGATGGGTGTGAACACCTATCTTAAAAAGAGGGAAGGAATAGATGAGGGAAGTTAATGACATGGTGGCTCTTGCAAACCTAGAATAAGATCCGAAGAGATATCCTGCAGGAAATGATTGGTAAACTCTGTACTGCTTTGGTTTTCTTTTTCAATTAAATGGTTACATTATGCTCTCCACTGGCTGTTTGTGTGGCAAGGTGTTGCTGAACCTAAACATGAGATTGCCAGGCATTATGGTGTCCTGTAAAGCTTTTGAACGTTTGTGGTTTTCTGTTGAATTTCTTATTTCTGCAATTGTAACAGTTTCAGCTGTGGGTTTGGTATATGTTATATTATTTTCAAAGTAACTTTTTGTTCTTACTAGTGTAAACTTAGAAACTGATCCAAAATAAGTATCTTCATGGCAAAGGAATGCATAAAATCAAACCACAATCTAATTAGCATGTTTTAAAGAATAATCTATTTCAAAAGGTCAGTCTCCTGGGTTTTTAATTTTAATATTGACATAATTAGATTCCTCTTAAAAGATAGTTTTCTGATGGGAATAAAGGCGAAAAACCACTGGAATCTGCCCTTATTACTTTACATGTCTTGACTACAGTACACTGTGCTTGTCAAAGAAATATTTTGAGTTCAGGTATGATTCTTCATTTACTGCTGCGAGTTGCCAGTGAGTAAGCCATTTCATAATAGCTCAGCAGCATGTAGGCTGAGGAGTTTGTGATAGACAGAACAGCATAGTGTGAGGGTAGAAAGAAAGGAAGGAGGAACAAGAAAATGATTTTTCAGAGTGACAAGACTAATGCGTAGAATTAAATATTAAAGGAAGTTCCTTTTCTTAATTAAATGCCTAAGGTATGACTTGTTTTGAGGCTGCTTGTAAACTGGTTCCCAAACTATTTAATTACTACTGTACCATTCATCTCGCCTGTCTCAAAAATATTAATCATCAAATGGTAAAATACTAGCCTGTAGTAGGAGGGTAATGTCAGAAGCTGAAACTCCAGTTCATTAAAAATTCTGTCTCTCATCGTGACCTTTTAAAGTGCATGATAAACAAAATAAATACAATTTTTTAAAGATTCTTGTCAATATTAAGAAATTAGGGAATATAGGTGTAAAGTATTCTTGTCTGTATGAGGCATACACAATACTTCCTTAGTGCCTAATAATGCAGTGCTTGCTCTATAGCATTTCATTTAAGAGTTCATCTCTGTGTGAATCAATGAAAAGAAATTTACAATTCAGCAAAACTGTCTGCTTTGATGTATCACCATTTAGCAAATGAATCTGTGGAATCTGGAGGAGTGGATATTTGTAGTGGCTTTTTAGTACCTCCTTCAGAAGGCAGTTCTGCAGGAGGTAGGCTTCTCTCACTGCAGGAGGAAGCAGAAGATCTGGACCTTCAATGTGATAGGCTCGTGTTTGTTATGAGAGGTGAGTGACTTCACGGAGGAAATTCTTAATAACTAGCATGAACAGCATAAACTTGAGAATCTGAGAAACCAACAACCTCATTAAAGAACTGAGACAATGAAGCGTGCTCTTTGCCTTGCATAACCTGAGGTTCTGAAGAAGGACTGAGACTGACTTTTTTCAGTGGTGGTGTTTACATACAGACTATTACAAGGAGACTCAGCTAATATGAAATGCTCTAAACTAATTGATTCAACTAGATCTCAGCAAGAGAAAGATTCAGTGTTTTTCATGCTGTTTCAAAAACGATGCTGCCCTGGTTTGGAAGCCTGAAATCAGCCACAGTCTATCTGAAAATAATTGATTTGATGTCGAAGAGGAATTCTGCTTGGTGTGTTTACTGCTTTTGCCATGTGGATGAAAAAGAACAAACTGCGAGTGAAGTTACAGGTTTAAAACTCTTTCCTCAGCTGCCTCTTCTTTTCTTTCCTAAGTATAGTGCAGTTATTTTAAGTGAAAGGGAGACTTGATGGTACTCAGTGGGGTAAACATTAAAAGATTTCTCATAGGGCATTTATATCTAAGTGGTTAATTATCACTGTTTCACATGTTCTTGCGCTTTGCCATGTATAAAAGGTTTTAGACATTACACTTTCTATATGGAACATTTTGCAGTAGTTAAGATCTTCTTCAGGTAGAATTTATTTGCATTCATCTTATAATTAAACTTCTATATTTTACATAATATAATGCAGTACTTTTTTCAGGCATTATAGGATATTGTTTCAAATATGCTTCTTTAAAGCAGTAAAAATTCTGAGCTTTTGGATCAAACTGTTTTGTTTCTGGTGCTTTTAAAAAACAGTTTCTTACTGTTGTACATTCTAGGTTACGTTTTTCATTTAGAAAATCTGTCATTTTCACTTAGTGAAATGGCTTTTTGACTTTGAAATATGCACAACCCCTATACAGATACCACTTTTTGAGTGTGGATATACTTTTAACAAGATTTCTTAGCAGAATAAAACATCTCTGTATTTCTTAAACAGTGTTGTACTGAAAATTACTGCTGGAAATAGAATGAGCTCTGATGCAAGTTGTATGTTTTTGAAACAGAGCATATGTGTGTTGAGCAAATACTATCAATTCACATTCTTCCCCCCCTCCTGTTTTTTTTACCTTTAAAATCAGTGATCCAGAGGGAAGCCTTCAAGCCATTCTGAGCTCCTTTTAAGAACTACCTACTGAGTCCAGCCGATGTAGAGGTTTAGGTTTTTCTGGTGGAAGGTCATGCGAAGGGAAGTCAGCAGAGCTTGAACATGTGCTAGGAGCAGCAGCTGTTTTTTCTGTGTTATTTTCTTGTCTCAAATGAGCACATTTTGGTTTGTGGACGGCACTTGGAAAAACTTGCTTACTTTCTTACCCAGTTTGTGCCTTTCAGTCTGTAATTGATAATAAAATGTCTCTTTGATTTATTAGCTGGTGGCTGCAAGCGTGCACGAGTTATTTGGCCTTGGAGAATATTGTGATGGACTTTTGTCTGTCATAAGTTAGTCTAATAAAAAAAGTACACACTACTAAGTTAAAACTTTTTTTTATAATTGCTTTGTTCACTAACAGTGTTGAAATAGAAAATTAATGTTTTGTGTGGATTTTACCTTTTGTTCTAGTTCCATTATTCTATATAGCTATAACTGTAACCAAATACATAGATTATTTTTTTAATTACTTCTCTACTATAACTAGTTTTCACTATTGTTGACTAGTAAGAAGGGTTTCAGTTGTAGTATCCAATAAGAATTATGATTTCACTCTATAATTTGTTCAATATGAGATGTTTAAAGAGGGACAATAACTTTCTCTAAAAATTTTAGTTCAACATGTCTATATCATTCGTCTAAGATGCAGCAGCTTTAAAAGTTAGTGTTCCAAACCTGGCTTATTTTAGTGACTGACCTTGAGGTGCGTATTTTACCTGAATAATTGTTTGCAGAAACACGGGTAGAAAAAAAAAAGGATAAATCAGTTATTTTAAAACATACTATTTTCCTTTCCTGGCTGAAGCTTAAAGAAACAGCTCCATTTTATGCATTGGTTGGAGAACTGATGCTTACTTAAGTGGAAATTTGATGTAGGAAGATGAAATCAAGCCATTCAAAGTGGCTGAGATACTTTGGTATCAACAGGATGTTAGATGAGAATTTTACTTAGAGTGAAGCACAAGTATTGCAGGGGACATGTTGGACAAGATCACTGCAGGATTGCATTGGAAGTCAGTAGGGTGGGCAAAGAAAAGTAAAGTAGCTAAATCAGCTTTCTTCTGGGATAGGCTTTGATCAGATCTACAGTCTGATGCTTGATTAATTGAGGTGGGGAGGTGTTTGGGGAGTTTCTTTTTTTTTCCCCCTTTTTTTTTATATCTGTAAAATGTTTAGACCTCATTTCATTTTGGAAACATTCATTTGAAACAGTTTTATTTATCAATATATCCAAAACATTTAATTATCTTTTCTTTTTCAGCAGTATTGACTATACTGAGGGTAGGAAGTGATGTAATTTTAATTTGTTTTACTAATAGTGTAGTCATGTAGTGAAAATACTACATTGTTTATTGAATTGTTACAATGCAGTAGTCCAGATTTTACATTGATTAAATTGACTGAATTACATGTAAATATCTTGAAATGGTAGTTGGTCTATTCTAAACTTTCCAGCATACTTTTTCAAAGGCTGGTATTTTCTTTCTGTGCAAATTCTAAAGCTGTGGTTAAACTGTGTAGTTCTAAGGTTGTGGGTTTTGGTTTTCTGAGTAGCAAAGCAGGTATTTGGCAAGTGTCAGCTTCTGGAATTTCTCTCGTTGCACTGCACTCTCATTCTCGTGATTGCATAGTGAAAAATGTGGTTGAATTGAAGTGATTTAATGTATATATTTAAATTATAATTGTTTGCAGAACTATGAATATGCTGAAACAATGCATACATTTTTAAAAACGCATATTTGGTCTCGCACATTGTCACAGCATTATATAAATTCTAAATAATTTTCAGTAATTGTCTCTCTACTCCATTTTTGTAAATGATTTGTTAGTTTTGGAATACGAAAGAAATTATAAAGCCCTGCTAATATCTTGTCTTTTCATTCAGAATGTGCTCACTAAGGGCCACTTACTTATCCAAAGGGAATCTTTACTTTGTTTCACTTTGTACGGGCTGTTTTACACAGATTCTTACCTTAAATGCTTCAATCTGTGAGGAAATCTCACCATCTCTGTATGTGAGCTTAGTGACAGCCTTTAGCTAAGCCTTTATCTAAGGGTTCTGCTGTGGTCTTGTCCTTCGCTAGGTAAATGATGCTAACCACCAGTTAAAGCTGCCAAGGCTGTTACACTGAAAATATTAGGAAAGGAAAGAAGCTTCCAATTCCAATTACTGCTTAAAATACCTGCGTGCATGCATGTTATCACAGGTGCCATACCAGTACTGTGTACTAATTCTATAGAACATCTTAACAAGGCAGTGTTAAATGTAGTATAAAGACTTTTTTCTCTTGTTTGTTTTGTCTCTTAGTGTTTTCTCTTTTATCTGCTTTTCCACTCTTTATCTTTTCTGCCTCTGGTATGTACACGGTCTGTATCCTTTCTTTCTGCTCTGAGGTTCCTTACTCTTTCATAGGTGTCCATCATTATTCTTCCTCTGAAGACTGGGGAGGAGGCTTTGGTCTTCCCCTGGGGGGTGGGGATTTAGTGTCTCTCGTCAGAAGTCTTGACAGACATCAACACATTCATGTAACATTTTGTGTTCTGCAGGTTGGGAATCCACGTGTTGAGCTCACTCTTTCTGAACTTCAAGATATGGCGGCCCGACAACAGCAGCAGATTGAAAATCAACAGCAAATGTTGGTTGCTAAGGTAATGGTTATATACAGATCATAATAAATACAAATTTTCTTCACATATGCAAGTGTGAATTTCAAGGGTACAGAAAAACACAGCAATTCATTCTAGATAAGCTCAAGAAAGAGCTTGAAATATCCATTATTTTACCAAGTTAATCTTAACCTAGGCAATATACAACATTTCAGTGTAAAGGATACTGTAACAGCTCATGTCAAGCCAAGTCATGTGTCTTTATAAAAATATTGCTAGGTTTTATTTGTCTCTTTTGCGAGGTTCACTTCATGATCTGTGATAGACCAGATTTGACTCTATGCTCATCTTTAGTAGCTCATTCACTCAGTATATAGTAGTGTGAGAGGAGGATATGCCCACTTTGTGTATGTTCATGTGTTACATTCCCAAAGACTCTGACATGTAAGAACCTAAGTATGTTTTCAGAGTGGGAAGTGGGTTTAATGTTTTTGGTGTTGTTGTAGGTGTTATTATACACAGTATGCACTGGATGCTTAGAGTGCTGTGGTATCAACCTACCAGTTCTGTTGTTCTTTCTTGATGGAAATCATGCAGAGAGAGAAACATTTATCTTGTGTGCCCAGCAGGATTGTTATTTAGAACTAGAATATTACCTTACAGTAGGTCAGCTTGTTTAAAATGATATGTTGGGCACATCTGGACTTCTCTGTGAAGCTGGTTAATAGTGTTAGAAGTTCATTTTGCAACAGCAGGAAAAGTGTTGATAGTGTCAGGAGAAGCTCCACAGATGTTTGAATGAGTGTTCAGGCTAGGATTGAATTTGCACATATATGTAAATTTGATATTTGGTCTAAAAACCCTTGAATCTCTGCTCTAAAACAGATTTGTTAACGTTAAGAGTTTTCCTAGGAGAACTGATACATGTTTTAACTAGATAAAACAACTTCTGATTTCTGGAAATAAAAAAAAAACCCAACTGTGGTCGTAGTGACAGAGTTTTCCAAGTTAACTTTTTTTTTAGATAAATGGGTAACAGGTACCTCTTGTCTAAAACCTCATTTTGTCAGGAACAACGTCTACGTTATCTGAAGCAGCAAGAACGTCGTCAGCAGCAGTCTGTTTCTGAGAGTGAAAAGCTTCAAAAACTTAAAGAACGTGTTGAAACCCAGGAGACGAAGCTGAAAAAAATTCGTGCCATGAGAGGCCAAGTGGACTACAGCAAGATCATGAACGGCAATCTGTGTATGTGGAATTTTTAGAGTTATTTATTTCATGTAATTTACTATTTATTGCATGATTAGCAAATAATGCCATAGTGCTAGTCATTATAGCATTGAAGCAGGATTTGAGATAGAATGGTTTTTGTCTTACAGGGAGGGTGCTGTCTTTCTATGAAATTTATATATGCCATAATTTTTTGTTTGTTTTATGTAGTCAGGCATAAAGACAGAATCAGTCAGTTCTCTAACTGTTAGGAAATATTATGACTGTTAGCGAATTCCCAACACATAAATATTTTATATGCATGTACTAGATTTAAAACTAGTGTGTTGTATTTATCAATGCCTGTAGAATTAAAAAATTAACAACTTCTGCTTTACTTAATTGGTTTTTGTTATTTTTATCCTGTTAATTTTAGCAACTGAAATTGAGCATATAAGTGCCATGTTCCAGGAAAAGCAGCAGGAGCTACAGGCTGCAGTGTTAAAAGTCGATCAACTTACTCAGCAACTGGAGGATTTAAGGAAAGGGAAGTTGAATGGGTTCCAGTCTTACAATGGGCAAATGACAGGACCTGCGGCAGTAGAATTAAAAAAGTTGTATCAAGAGCTACAGGTAAGTAATAGAGAGGTGCTATTTGGATGATAGCTGTAGATTTTAATAAGTTGTATTACTGTGCTTATGGGTGGCCATTTGGTTCTGCGACATCTCATAAAACTGGTGTATTGGAATGCTGATAATGTGTGAGGTTATAGTTACTAGCATATAACCCTCTTTAAAACAGAATGTCATTAGCTTTAAAAACTATTTTTGTTGTTGCTCATACACATATTCATACAAGGTGTGCAAGTGTTCTGAAGGGCATTTCTCAGCCCCTAGTACTGAAATAGTGAATGCTGACATAATCTAGTATTTGTTTTAAGCTCTCTTAAAAATAAATATAAAAAAATTGTTTGGTTACTTTTCTATTTTGCAAAGAACTGGGTGTAGCAAGCTCACTTAGATGTCATCTTAACTTGGGGACATGACTGGACAGTGAATAAAAGTAAATTTAAAATATATTGTGAAAATATAGCTATAATATCTGGTGTAAACAAACAAAATACATAAGAATTAAATAACACCATTTTAATGGAATCATCAAAATGTGATGTGCTGTATTCACTGCACTATGTAGGGCTCTGTAGCTGCAGTATATTCAGTGTTCTCTGTATCACTATCATACATCTTCCTCCAAGAAGATTGTTACATCTAAAGTGTAGTTCTTACATGAGTAATTAAATATTCAATTTACCTTGACATTTTGCTCAGTTTTTATGTTTAAATGTTATGGAATACTGAATTGTGTTCCCGTGCATTGGGATTTGAGAGCTTTTTTAATTTACTCATGTACATTATTGTAATCAAGACAACAGCTCTAGTACATATTTAATATTTAAAAATTAATTTGAATTTCAAAATTTGTCTCATTTATTTACATGAGCAAATACAACCTACAAATTAATCCACCACATGTTTTCATGAATTAGGAATAAGGCTCCTTTTTCCCTTTTTTTCCCATTTCCCCAAGGCATATCTGCTTTTCAAGTATTTTTAAGTGCAAGGATGCTTAATAGATTAAGAATTCTCCCTTGTTCTTCACAACGATCCCATACATGTTTATCAAGAGTTAAATTTGCCTCAGGGTTTTTTTGCATGTAACATTACCATGAAAATTGGAACACTGAGACAATACTGTCAGAGTTATTGAATGATGAAAAAATGCCAATGGAAAAGCAAGAGAAATAATTATAAAAACTGTCATGGTTGATTTAAAACATAAAGGTAATCCATCCCCTAATCTACTAGCAACCTGCTGTGAAGGTTTCAGTTTAATCCCCATGTAAAGAGGAAAATCTGTGCCTAGTCCCTGCACTAGCAGTTCAGTTAACCTCCCATCCAGACATCAAGAAGTTTCAGGTGGAACTGGAAACAGAATCAGTAGGATGCTTTCTGTTACATTTTTTATATCACTTAGTTTTCACGACAGTGAAACTGTCTTGGTTAAACATAACATTTAACAAACATTTTCTATGACTTAATTTTTCACGGTGGAATTAATTTCTGAAATGTCTTTATGCCTAAATCTTCAATCTATTTGCTATAAGTGGGATGCAGTTTGTATGTATTTAATGGGTATCCACCAGTTTATTAGGACATTCTTTCACTGTTTGCTTTTAAGAGTTGTTCATGGTTTCAAATGCTAATTTGACAGGCTTTGTGGAAGTGTAACATTAGAGACATCAGAATAAGTTGCCAATCCAAGTTGCTTTGGTTTTTTTTCACACTGTTAAAAAAACCAACTTGAGACAAAATGAAATACCTGTCCTAATAAGTGCTTTTCTTTTTTCTTTTTCTTTTTTTAAAAAAAAAAAAAGATTCGTAATAGGCTTAACCAGGAGCAGAACTCCAAGCTTCAGCAGCAGAAAGAACTCTTAAACAAGCGCAATATGGAGGTGGCTATGATGGACAAGCGAATCAATGAGCTGCGTGAACGACTATACAAGAAAAAAGTTGAGGCACGTCAAAAAGAAAACATTCCTGTAAGATAAACTGTTAAAAGGGCCACACTTTAGTTTATCAAGAGCCTATAAAAGCTACATAGAATCTCACTTTTTCCCAGCTGAGTAATACAATTATATTGAAAGGAGCTATTTTAAAAGTAGCAGGCTTCTTAGAACTATTAAAAGGTTTTCCACAGATATCAGAAAACTGTTAGCCAGAATGTGTTTCCTTTTTATTTTTTGTTATAGCACAGACCATATTATATTAAAAATTATAGTGGTTTATATTCCTAGGGAGGAAAGTGTGATTATGGGCTATGTTTCAAAGCATGAAAGCATAAAAAGTTTGGTTTTTAGAAAATGTTGACCTTCCAATGTGGAAAATGGATAACAATATAAGTGGTCTGACAAAGTTAGTCTTAATAGTTGGCTGGAACTTTGAAAAGGAATCAGTTGCATGCAGACCATTTATTTACAGACTAGACAGATTAATTCTGGATTTCCATGTGTACTCCTAGCTGCAGGTATTGCTTTTGAAAAAAAAACCCATACATATTTATTTGATCATTTAAGAAATCATTTTAGTCCATTTGCCTGAGAAAGGCACGGTGAAAGAGACCTTACAAAGATAAAGATAAATTTCTACAAGAAATGTATGTGCTGTGGCTGAGAAATTTTATTTTGAGGTCTTGATTTTAAGGAATAAGTTTGTACTTTCTACTACTCTTTTTTTTTTCTTCTTGGTAAAAGCATGGAGTGTGGTAACTTAATTACTAAGGTTTCTTAGCTACAATGCATTGTTCTAGATAATTAAATTTAGACCTCCTGTTCAGGCACAAATGCCTAGATTAAACGGAAGTTCATGTTTCAATTTGTCTGATTTATTTATTTTTTAGTTGAATCGTATTAATGGAACTTCATCACCCCAGTCATCCTTGAGTGCTTCAGGAAGAGTAGCAGCAGTAGGACCTTACATCCAAGTTCCAAGTGCTGGCACTTACGCTGTACCAGTAGATCCAGTTAAACCACAGTCTCTCACCATTGCTTCTAGCTCAACACATGGGAGATCAAAATCTGGTAAGCACTTAAGTGTGGTGTTTATTAATATACATGGTTTGGAAAGGAGTAATAAAGAAAAGGAGTAATTTTAGGAGACCCAGTGTTGGCATAAGCTCTGTAGTTGAAGAGACAAGTTTTAGATGTCTTGATACTGTTCTGTGAATTGGACATTAGTCATTTGATATGGGGCATTTTTGCCTCTTTCCATGAATTTTTCTTGGGAGACTGAGTGTTTTCTTTGAAATTTTACTAGCTGGTACACTGCTTAAAGGAGCACACATCCCTTCAAATTCTATCTTCTGTCTTTAATAGCTTTTAAATCAGTTTGTGTGTTTGAATATAATACCAACTTTCTGGCAGTCTGTATTATTAACAACTACTTACGGTATGTTGCTTTTTG
>VZRW01006856.1:0-44456 GCA_013398125.1 Aegotheles bennettii | reverse complement strand
ACAAACAAAAAAAACCAGAAAACAAAAACAAAAAAAGAAAGGGAGGAAATGTAGAGGATGACCAGAGGGCTACCTGATTGTTGATTGACAGAGCAGCCCTCCTGGTCATCACATTCAGGTGCTAATTGTTTGGTAATAATAAAGCTAATGGCCTAACAAGGGGGGTGGACCATAAAAGGCAGGGCTTGAGGCACCAGGGGACCTTCAGTGCCTGAGCACCGGGGGAAGGAGCAGGATGTGCTCTGCGAGTTGGAGTTTGAGAAACTACTCAACCTACTATATCAGCAAGAACATCGAGAGCTGAGAAAGGAGGCCGGCTCTGCGCTCTCTGCGCACCCAGCGCTCCGGGGCAGCTTACTGCCATCTTGGGAATATATCATCTAGCTTCGCCTGGATCCCCAACAAAAAGTAAAACAAAGGACTTTGTTCTTGTATACTGCTATCATGGACACTTTCATTTGGGGGGTGCCCAGCTTTTCTTCATATTCATATATTGTTCCAAACAAGAAATATCCTAGTAAGAGGAAGCTTTTTTTGTTGTTTTAGTTGCAAAATTCAAATTCTGTTCACTATATATATTATCACTCCTTAATACCCTTATGCAAACTCTTGATTTTGTTGGAGTTTTTTTGCTGCAAGTCAAAAGTCACTAGTGTATGCCTAATTATGTTTGAATCAGCTGGATTTTATACCTCCATACTTTCTTGTACTGTGGTGAGGAGAGTTGGAATAGACTGTTAAGTTTGGGGCTAGCCTAGGGACGGCACAGCAGAAAACGAGGAAGCTATAAAAAGGAACAAAGGAGTCAGTACAAAAGTCCAAGTTTCAAGATGCACACAGGGACTAGAGGAGGAATCCTCTCTCTACGCTTCAGACTGCCTGGTCAACATGGAAATTCAGCCTGTCTTTATAAATGCAGTCACTGGAAGCACCAACGTCAGGTTACCTGTATATACTTTGCTATTTCCAGCTACTGAACACTTTGGAATAGTGTTTACTGCTGGGTACTTCTCCAGCTTCTTATTTCTGATTCTGCCCTCCTTCACTACCCTGGATTGCTAATTAAAGTCACTTTAACCTCCTTTCCCTTGAGCCAGCTTTTTTTGGCTCTGCTGTTGTTGATGCTGTTAAAATCACTGCACCTTTGTATCTTCTGCTCTGCCTCACAGTAACACATTCTTGTGTTTCTCTCTCTTTATCATGCGCTTCTAAACCATTCTCAATGTTCTCCTCCTTTTCCCTTTTATCACATGTCCTTGGTACCCTTTTCCTCCACTCCCATCTCAGACAACTCCCCAAATGGATGGGGAAAGTCAGTTCATCTCTGTGACCTCTGTGGAATCCTGGTAACTACCAGGAACCCAGAGTGAAGCACCAAGACTTTTTTCAGGATACCTGCCATGTACTATCATGATAGCTCTTGCATATGAGAGCATTCACCACTCCTCTTGTATCTGTAATTGTATTTCAAGATTTACTGTAAGGTAACTTGGAAGTTGATGACAATTATGACAGGAAACAAAGCATTTTGCTTGTTTGGGTTTTTTTTTATGGTCTATAGACATCTTTTTTTTAATATTAACACAGTGCAGCCTACTGTGTGATGAAGCAAATCCAAAATATTGGATCACCCTTGGATCTCCATTTTTGTTGCTTCTGCAAATACAAATGACATTACAGTAAATTAAAACAGTAGCAGAGCTCCAGTTACAATGCTGCTAATGTTTGCTTTGTTTGTATTCTATTCCTTCTCTCAAAGGTTTTCCCAATTTTACTTTCAAATAAAACTTGAGACAAAAGTAAACACTAATCCAGCAAGCTACCAGTTTTGTGCAGAAATACAATTTTTAAATAAAACCTTCCTTCAAGGAAACAAATCAAAACCACTGCTGATTAGAAACTAATACATACATAGTGGTCATAAGACTTTGCAGAAAATTCTACTATATAATCCTTTGGAGGTGTGTAAACCCTCTCTAGTCAGGAACAAGAGATTAACTTAGATCAAAGGTTTTTTTGTAAAGTGTAAGGATAATAAATTTTATTATGTATTTGTTCTTGCCAAAGAATCAATAGGTTGTGACACATGGTGCAATGACGTTAAATGGCTCAAGTATTATACCCAAATAAGAGACTCAGGCTGTGACCAGTCACTTGTAGTATGAAAAACTGGATGGACTTAGAAAAACAGGCTAGAGACTAGCAAAAGAACCTGACTGTTTTTATTAGCTTTTGGGATCGCAAGTCTTGTGAAAGTGAAGTCCACAAACAGTGGAGGAGAGAAAGAAGCACTGCTGGAACTTCTCAGCATATGAAAAATACAAACCTCAAAAGTCCATAAGAGGGAATATAAATATTAGGAATCTGACACAGCTGCTCACTTCTAGGTCAAGGCAGTTGCCTGTCCTTTCTCATATTGTAGAATTGATTTGAGGACAAAAAACAGATTTATAAACAAGTCTTGCTGAAGCCAGGCCAATGTGCTCTTTAATCACTTGGGCAACTGAAGGAACATTTACATGAAACAGCTTAGGTTCCTAATTCAGGATCTTTTTGGACTTTACATGTGTACAATGCACATCCACAGCCTGTAATCCAAAAGAAAGATAAAAAAACAAACAAAAAACAAACTGGAGGAGTCAACAATTGAAAGCCAGTAACAGAATTTCTTACCTTTAGGACCTTTACGACCGATCTCACCAGGAGGGCCTTTAAGGCCAGGTAAGCCACGGGGTCCAAGCTGTCCTGGGAAGCCATTTTCACCAGCAGGCCCTGGAGCACCTGGTGGCCCTGGTCGGCCAGGAAGTCCTGGAGCACCAAACTCTGGCCTCTTAAGACTGGCTGCCAGCTGAGCTAGCTGTTCTGCAAGGAACATGAGGACAGAATTAAGCAGTAAGGGGATCTGGAGAGATTCTCATGTTGACAAAAGAATGTGTAGTCTCTGCTACAGAAACCAACACATCACAGTACAGCACCTTCCTTATGTACAATGCTATTTACAAAGTTTGGTATATAAGATATTGTCTTAGTACTACTAGAGGGAAACTGCATGGGCACACTCTGAAGACAGTTACCCTGAAGCCTCCATTTAAAAAATTTAATGTTTGCAAGCTGAAATGACTTTAAAGTATATGGTTTACTTAGAAATGTCCTTATAATTTTCTATGTCATTTAAATTTCAACCATCTAGTCAGAGAACTTACTCATAGAATCATTGAATCATTTAGGTTGGAAAAGACCTTTAAGATCCTCGAGTCCAACCGTAATGCAATCATTGCATACTGGTATATATGTTGCATGCTGGTATTATATATCAACCATAATGCATCATGCAATTGCTGCCTCTTAAAATAGCAAAAATCTCTCTTCGTTACTATATGTTAATCCCTACTAAGATCCATCTTTGCAAGAAGGAACAGCTGAGAAGCATGACAGCAGTCATCTACATTGGCCTGCAAAGAAAGTCCAGGTCTTCTTTTTCAGATGAAAGAAACCCCTCAAATTGGTGCTCGTGAGCTCAAGTTTGATAAATAATTGAAATTTTTATGCTCATCTTTCCTTAAGGTAAATCAGCAGGAGCTTTGCTCTTCATTAGGCACAGGATCAGCTTGCCATTCCTTGGAGTGGTCTAAGCCATCTACTCCCTTTTCCTCATCCCCCTTTCACGCCCTCTCTTTGCTTAAAGTTTCTATTCTAGACTTCAAATCCATCTTCCAAGCATGCCTTAGAAATAACTTTCTCTGAATTCAGCCACACACAACTCCATTTGACATTTGCTAAAGTCTGCATGACTTGGCAAGACTAGTTATTTTGTGTCTGCAATGAACCAAAATTAAGAAGACGGGAGATGGGGGGGTGGGGTAGTGCACAGGTTCTGAAATAAAACAGGAACTATTGCTACCAGATACATGAGGAAGACGGGATAGCAACCTGCGGGCAAAGCCTACTTCGCATCTGAACTTCAGTTACAGTTGTCTTCAAGCTGACAAGGTTCCAGGACCCACTTGGATTGATTTCTTCTTATTTATTTTTTTTTGTCTTGGTGTTTTTTTGGTTTGGTTTGTTTTTTTGTAAGCATGACAGCACTGAACACATTATAGGGGTTCTCAAGAGGGATGCATTGAACACTGTCTGGACTAGGAACTAGGAAGTTTTTCTGCCAGGTCCCCTGCTGTGGTCATCCTATTTGTGGAAAAACCTTGGTTGCCTGCACAGCAGTAGATTACCCTAACTTAAATGCAAAAGAAGCATCAAAAACTTTTTGGCATATTTACCTTGCATGACTCTCATGCAAACCTGCTTAATGTGCTGATCAGTTGGTTCTTTTCCCTAGGATTAAAAAAATAATAGTTTAAAAAAGCAGTTGATATCACAGTTCATTTGTAAGTGTGCCTGATGTCAAAAATGCTGGTCAGTCAATAACAGATGTTCGAGTCTATGCAAGTGCAACTACTTCAGCTGAAGTTAACTTGACTAGCAAGGCAGATACTATGTGTGATACACCCATGTATCAAACATGGTACATGCACTGTACAGCAATGGAGAGGGTGTAAGAAAATGGTACTGAACTGAAAGCTGAGGACCCAAGAACCTAACTGTATACCACCCTAAGATTTCTCTGGTGCACAAATGTGTCTGTTGTGAGGTACAGTGTATTTCAAACTCTACTGTAGCACTTGGGTTTTGCATGCTTAGGCAGCTCCTGATGCAGGAAAAGGAGTGGTGTGAGTGACAGCTAAGTGTTCAAGACATACCAGTTACATGGAACCAGTACTTACAGCTGGACCTTGGCTGCCAGGCAGACCTGGGGCACCCTGTTCACCTTGCAAGCCTCGTGGTCCAGGTGAGCCTCGTGGCCCTTCCATGCCAGGCAGCCCCCGACTTCCCTCGGGCCCACGGGAACCAGGCTCTCCAGGATTACCCACCTACAATGAAAGAGGAATTTCAATGGACTGATATACTAGTCTCATTCTGACATATCAAAATGGTGACAGGAGCTGTTTGCAAATGCAAAGCAATGAACACTGGGATGTAGAGTTGTTGAACATTATCTTTTTAAATAAGTGACTGGAGACAGCAGTTGTGTGATTTATACTTTGAGAGAGGTCTGTATTCCTCACTTAAAGGGAGAAGTGAAAAAATAAGATATTCTGTCAAAAGAGGCAAACTGACATCCATAGTGACATGCACAAGACATTGGGTTTTTTGTCAAGTAACAGATCTCCTATACTTGCTTTCTACTTCTGCCCTCGCGCACGTCACATGAAACCATTCTAGACGTGAAGTGTTCCTTAAGCTACAAAACTTCCATCTCCCTGCTCACTCCAAGTGTCTCTCATGCCCTCTTACAGAGAGTACCACAGTATGAGCCTGTATCAACCAGCCTCAGTCTGCTTGGGAACACACGTTTTTGCTTTGTTTACATCAGAGCCAGAGCTCACTGCACACAGGTTCTAGTGACTGTGCTTGAGCTTGCTGGCTCAGGGGAAGGAACATCCTCACACAAACTGAGGTTGACAAACTGCCTGAACAGATTCCATGTCAGCTTATTTCACTCAGGGACAGGGTAGAAAGAGCTGTTTTACTGGTACAAGTATCCTGACCTCTGGGGAATGAAAGGGTTGATATAGCTAAAACAATATGTCCACTTGAGTATTTAGTAAATAAATCTATAGCTTCTGTTCCAGTAAATTTTCTAAAAATGATTAAATATCACACAAAGTGAGACCTATGCCAACCGGCACCTCTGAGTTACTTTCAATACCAGTTATTTTACTACTATTTATCAATAATAGTACCAAAAAAGAACAACCAAAACCCAAACAAACAAAAAAAAACCCACAACAAAACCTAAAACAAGCAGAAAAAAAATCCTATGTACTTACAGCTTCCCAAATCTACTGGGAAAATGGAAAAAAAGAACACCCTCTAAAAGAGAAGCTCAAGAAATTTCTCAACTGTGGTACCAGTTAAATCCACAAGATGGAGCCATTTCATATCTGTTCGTGCTGCATCTCAGACAGCTAATGGCTGTCCCCACCAGAAGGAAAACCGAAGAACATGTTTCAGTGGATATATTAAGAAGACAGCAAAATTCCTTTCATGAACTACACATACGACCAGGAAGTCATCATTCCTCACTTGCCCAGCCTGGTGAGTTATCAGGTTCCCTGGTGGATTACTCCTCCCTACGTGTGTACCCTCTGGGATGATGAGCACTCTAGGGTCTCATCAAGAGAAGAGGATTTTAAAAATCTAGGGGGATAAAATTATGGATTTTTCCTCTACTCTCTCTTCATGTCCTTCCTGAGAGATCCTGATCAGCAGTACACACTCTCTAGCTTCCATTTGCCTAGCCCCAAGGGCACACAGGCCACTGAGAACACAAGCATAGTTGTTTGTTACAGTCTCGGTTCCCTGTAAGCAGAACTGTTGATGTTAGTATCACAGCCCAAACTGTCAGCACCTGTAACAATCCCCCTCTTAAGTGATTCTGAAATAAAAGACTGTGTTCAGCAGTTCTCAAATTCTTTTTCTTATGTGACATACAAGCTTCTTCTCACCTTCCACATCATTTTGTTATCTCTTAAAAAAAAAAAAGAAATCTGGGCCATAAATACTTTTGCTTTCACAGACATCACAGTCCTGCTGCCAGCTTTTTCACAGTGTAAAGATCACAAACTGCACACAGCCATTGCACCGAGCCTCCTTTCTATACAACACCTACTGTACAAAGACTGCATTCATTTCCTTAAAAAAAAAAAAAAAGAAAAAAATAGTTGGCCAGAAAACTGCTGCTGAATGATGCTTCTCTTTTATGGAGCTTGGAATTCAGGATGTTAATTCATTTTCATAGCTAGTTTATTTTTATATTAACTGTATTCAAAATTTAAAGAAAAGAAATGCTGTTGGAACTCCTGCAATTTAACTGTGATAGAGGCCAGCTCAGTATTTGTATTTTCCTTCTAAATCAGAAAACCATCTATCTGATCTACTACATCTCTGTATTTCTGTAACAGTGCTATTCATTATACTTACTGTTCCTTTTGCTCCTGGTAATCCCATATCACCCTAAGGAAAAAGAATACAAATTATATCAGAAGAAAATGCAGTAAACTTGACATGATTTTTTTCACTATACAAAAAAACCCAAAAGTTCACATACTTCGTTGATTTACACAAAATTACACCATGAATTAATTATAATTCATTTGCAAATAAAACTTAAATTTCAGATTTGTTTTGTATAATTCCTTTCTCAAAAACATTTCTGTAAGGTGCAAACAAGAAAGCATGTTTACTTCATTGGTTTTGTCTCGCTTATCTTAGAATTAGACACATGGCTCTAACCTCTCAAACCACAGTTACAACACAGGACAATCTTAGTCAGTAGATTGTCTGGAAACCTTCAGAGAAAGGATTATTTCATCAGGATTTTCTAGTTTGACAGATATACAGATACTTTACAGTGTAGTTTTAGCCCCGAAAGTCTGCAATGAAAACCAGGCAGGTGTCTACCCAATGTGCTATGAAGAAGCCAAATCCCTAGAAGTTCCTGTTCCCAGCAACCTGGCTCCTGGCTTAAACAACCCTGAGATCCCTCTATCACTTAGCTGAGAATAGCAGCCCCACGATTCAGAAGTTCTTAGTTTTCCCTCTGAATTCGAAGGAAAACAAAGTTTTAAAATCTTGTAAACAAGATCAAATCAAAATCACGTATGAAATATATTAAGTTCAGTGTTTTCATATTATTCTTGGAGAGATTTCTGAAAATTGTATTTTCACAGTTCCTAAACATCATTGACAAAACAATTGATTATAAAGGTCAGAAAGGCCACTTTTTCTATTGATGAATAAGCTATAAGTGAAATAAAAATAATGTCTGTCAGTTTAAAAACAGACTAAGTGGCATCACACTTGAACAACACATAGTATTGCTTCCTGGGAATCTGTGTAGTCATGGTGAAGCTGCAACACATCTAGCTCACCAAGACTGTTAATTAACTTTAAAAGCCCTTCAGAAGTGCAGAGTGTAGGAAAAAAGTGCTAATTTCCAGCACACAGCCTCGCTACCAGTTTTTAAACAGGGAGCAGTTTGCTTCCTTTTGAAAGATCAAGTTCTGGCTTTTTTGGAAGGGTCCCCATAGGAGCCACTGGTCTAGTGCATTTCTCTTTCTGCAAGAAAACAAATCCTCTTTATCCAAGGGCACATGACACAGTCATTACCAGTGTGGCATTACATGCCACACTCCTGTACCATATACACCTTCCTCCAGCAATGTAACGGTGTCACAGACTCTTCTCAGACCATTCCCCCTCTCCTTAACAGCCCATTGCTACATCTTATTTCCAAAGATAAAGGAAATACAAATTTTTTCCACCAAGTCTGAGTCATTAAGAGTATTTATTATCCATGTTCCTCTTTCACCTGAATTAAACTATCTCCTTATCCTCACTGACTCAAAACCCAAGAATTTATGTATGTGTGTATATATATATTTTGATACATATAAATGCCTGGTATGTATCTACAAATGTGTGTATATATATACACACGCACCCCATTCCAGGCAGCCTGTTCTGTATTACATACATAGTAGAATATGCATATTTCAAAGTACTCTCAAAACAGCAAGAATGGCATGACCAGGCTAATAGAACTGCTGTGCTCTGCAATGTCCAGTTAGTATAAAACTGAAATAAGACTTTCAGTGATGAAAGCATATGCTTGAAGCACTCCAACAATAATTGAAAGTTTTAATTTATGACAAAAAAAATATTAGATCAGGTGAAGAGAAAATAAAGCCTTACTAAGTCACCCTTTTCTCCTCCATCTCCTTCTGCTCCAGGTGCACCCTATATCAAAAGAGACATACCGTTAGCTTTCAGATTTAATCAACACAATGTACTGCAGCATTTGGCAGTGTGATTTGAAAGCACAATGATCTGTAACACGACTTACTTGTTCACCCTTAGGTCCTGGTTCACCCACTGAACCCTGAAAAGTTAAAAGATTAAAAGAAAATAAAAAAATCAGAATTTGAAACTGCAGGTTCAAAAGCATACTAAGTTATCTTCGAACCTCCCTACCATCCAGCATTAATGCAAGAGACCTTTAAAGCTGCACATTTTTAAGAATGACAATGAAAGCACTTAAATCTTAATCTATAATTAAGGTGGCAGACTGAAGGCAAGTAATAGCATGGAACACATAATCCACTGCCACATGGGACGGTACAGATTCTGACTGTCAAAGAGTAGAACTCCCCTTTACACGACAGATGCTCTTGCAGTTGCTACAACTCTGCTCTACAAATTGGTTAGAAGTTACAAGTAAAAAATCCAGTAAGTGCATCACTTTTTCTAGCCCTACTGACTATTCTGTATTGATGCAGGCCTTACCAGCTCTGCTAACATGGGATAAGCATACTGAGACATCCACAAGTTCAGTCACAATCTTGGCTTGCTTTCTATTTAGTTCTCAAAGTTTTTAAGCAGAAATGTCTCTAGAATTTTGATCATCACAGTCAAAGCTGAATGGCTTCTATCTTAAAGCTGATATTCCTTTTTTAAAACAAAATAAGATTATGTTTTATCTCAGAAACCTGTAACAAAATGTACCTGTGTGGACAGACAGGAACCAAAGAGGAATAAATTAATGACCTGATTCATTTCAAACATAAGTAATTTGTTTCTATAGTGGAAGAATTTCATTTGTAGAACAGTTACTTAAGAAAACCTTAGTATTTTTGTTCTGTTAGAAAACCAATCACATCATCTTTAAACATTCTTTGCAGTCTGCACACTCAAACATACACATTCCAAAAGAACTATAACTGTGCATAATTTTTTTTCTAAAACAGAGTTATAGCATTTTTCTCTCCCATTTCAGAGATCCATTTAATTCATATAAGATATAGGCACACAAACCAGTGTGACATCCACAATTTAATGAATTCAGATTTGCTCTCATGTTCCTGAGGAAGAAGAGCCAGTACTAAATTAACCACAAAGCAGTGGAAATCACAGACCCATTCAACATTCCAACTTTGCCAAACAACACAAACTATTTTATCTGAAGTGTTCTCAAAATCTTCCCTTACTGTTTTTCCAATTGCTCACACAAAAAGACATTGATTTCCAACCTAACATCATTCTGGGGGCTCTTTTTCTCCACTTACTGTTCTTTAGAACAACAAAACTACCAATAGATAAGGTTGAGATGGGAGAAGCTTTTACTTTTGTGAAACTTGGCCTGTAATATTGGTATTAGCAAACATAAAAATCACAGCTGAAGCTATCTGAATCTATTATACATTGACTGCCAAAATTTCAGTGGAGACAACTGGGTAAGATGTCAGAATATGAAAATAGCCACTTTTTTGACAAATTTCTTGTCTATTTGTAAAAATCCCTCCCATATCATGCCCAGGATTTGTTTAGGAAACTGCTAGCTGGCATCAGCCAAAACTGTACTAGGGCCTACACTATTTAACAGTATAAAGGATCGTGTTCCAGTGCCAAGGTCTGGGTCCTGGCCTGGTGATGTATATTTTACTAAAATAGACAGAACCAGAATGTCTGAAAACAATTCAAAATATGTGAATCAGAAACAGTGCAAGCTGTGGGTGCTGGGGTTTGGCCATCATCCATAACATATCTGTGCACCTACTCTGCAGAATTCACTGAAGCATGATCCATCAGTGTAACATTGTTTTGTATTGCTATCTATCTCTGCTATAATATGTTGGCTGTGAGATGGATGCACTCAATTCCTTGGCCAAACTAGTGGCAGTTTGGTTCAGGCTCCAAAGGAGGTAAAGGCCTAGGCTGTAACCAGACCTAGAATTTCTCTACTTCCAACCTGTCCTTTGAAAACCCACACAGGAACAGGGTGACATGGTAAACACTGATGCATACAGGCTTGGAAACTGGAACATGGACCATGTGATTAACACATGAATAACAGGAGATCCTTCCAAGACTTATTTGTCAAGGAACAAAGAAAGTTGTGGATATATGGAGTCTTATGCTTATCTTTTCCATCACACGAGCCAACGACTTTATTTCATAAATATGACAGCCTGATGAGTCCTCTTTGAGATCTTCCTACTAAGCAGCTGGCTGCATGGCAGTGATCTCCTCTTGCACTGGGACACCTCTCAAGATTAATCCTCAAGGCTGAGAGACTCCTTACCATCTGCAGATCTTCAGTAAGTGACCAATATCATGCATAACCTTGCATTATAGTGCACTGAAATTTTGTCTTTGTAACTGAATTGTTATTATAGCATCTGCAGTAAGTAATAGACTGAATCTTGCCATCAAACTTAGTCTCACTTTTACAACATCATATTACAATAAAACCACTTTTGTTGATACCTTTGGCAATGGTTCTTCAACCAGTTAGAATCTCCCCTGAAACAACTTGGCGTACTCAGCAGGATAGTAAGTAGTATCGCTGGTAACTTATGGAGGCATGGAATAAGTCCTCCATAACCCATCCAGCCCTTGCACTCCCCAATTCAAAAATTATCAGTGTACCACAGTATGAAATGGAATTTCTGACATAATAGCAGACTTGGAAAAATGGCACGTTATTTCCAGAACTCACTGTCCATACAATTCACTGGTCTGGCCAGTCCGAAAGCCAGGTGGGGGGTGGTGCCTGACAATAGATCATGCCAGCACAGCTCCACTAACAGCTGCAGTACCCAATACTGTGACTTTAACAGCCATGCTACAAGCAGCTGCACACTTATGGATGGCAGTACACAATGTGAAAGATCACAGAATCACAGATATTTACTTTAGGCAGGAGGAGGATAAAGGAAAATCCGTGTTTACTTGGAACAGTATACAATACACCTTTAATAGACTCCCATGGGGTTATAAATATTCTCCACAATTGCTCAAGCTGCATTTGCTGAACTTTTACAGACAGTCTCACTTCCTCAGGGTGTGAAACTGTACCCCTGTATAGATGATTTTCTGTTTGGAGAGACTTCCCCTACAAGAGTGGGGGAAGCGGCAGCAGCAGAGTGTCAAGTGCTATATAAAGCAGAGGCTGAGGTTCCACCTGAAAAATGTCAGGGGCCAAGTAAAGAAGTAAAGTTTGTAGGTACCTGGTGGATTGCAGACAGTGCAGCAATTCCACCAGACAGCACACCAAGTGAAATGAAACGATTGCAGACACCCCAACCTGGGAAAGAAATACAACAGCTTATGGGTACTTTAAGGTACTGTAGGAAACATGTACCTGGATATTCTATCATTGCTCACCACTGTACTCACTTTTGTGAAAAGGAAAACCATGGAAATGGAAGCCAGAACACAAAGAGGCAGTCAAAACCCTAATAGAGGAATTAGAGGCATATCAGCCACTGGAGGCAGTACACCCCTGCAACCATACGATAGCAGGATGGGGTTTTGCAGAACATGGCACTCATTGCAATCTATTCCAAACCAGCAGAGCAGGCCAAAAGGGCCTTTAATGTATAGCTGAACTGCATAAAGAGACATGACAGAGCTATTCTGGGTGGGAAAAGGGAATTTTGTCTTTAGTTCAAGCAGTTAAACAAGTTGAGAAAAGACACTAGGGATAACCTGTCCAGACTAGAGGACCATTTAATTTGCTAGAAACAGTTCTGAAAGGAACTGCTCTCCCAGAAGGAATTGCACAGAAACTCACTATCAGCCACTATTGAGCCAGCAGTGTGCCCAGGTCAATGGCATCTTGGCCTGTATCAAGAACAGTGTGGCCAGCAGGAGTAGGGCAGTGATTGTCCCTCTGCATTTGGCACTGGTGAGGCCACACCTCAAGTGCTGTGTTCAGTTTGGGCCCCTCACTTCAAAAAAGACATTGAGGTGCTGGAGTGTGTCTAGAGAAGGGCAACAGAGCTGGTAAAGGGACTGGAAAATATGTCTTATGGGGAATGCCTGAGGGAGCTGGGGTTGTTCAGTCTGGAGAAGAGGAGGCTTAGGGGGGACCTCATCACTCTCTACAACTCCCTGAAAGGAGGTTGTAGTGAGGTGGGGGTCGGTCTCTTCTGCTGTGCCCATAGTGAAAGGGTGAGAGGAAATGGCTTTAAATTGCAGCAGGGGAGATTCAGATTGGACATTAGGAAAAATTTCTTCACTGTAAGGATGATTAAGTATTGGAATAGGTTGCCCAGGGACGTGGTGGAGTCACCATCCCTGGAGGTGTTCAAGAGGCGTCTGGATGTGGCGCTGGGTGATGTGGTTTAGTGGTGATGTAGGTAGGTGGTTGGACTGGATGATCTTGAAGGTCTCTTCCAACCTTAATGATTCTATGATTCTTTCATTTTATGATCAGGACATGGTACACCTAACTGATGGTAGTAACAGACAAAATAAAATTGACTCAAGGACATACAAAAATTTCCATATTACAAATGTCTATGAACACCAACCCATTAGCACTAAACCAGGCATTTAAAACTTTGCTGATTCTAAAAGCACCAACCCTCACTGAGAGAACACTGACTGAAGGTGTCTACTGATGCCTCAGCAAAAAGAGTACAGGGTAGATGGCAGTCTGAGGCATTAGACATTCCCACTGGCAAACGAGTAATAGAAGAAGGTGAAGGTAGTGCACAAGTAGGAGAATTAAAAGCGATTGTTTTAGCAGCACAAAAAGTCAACTATATTGACTCCTACACCATGTGTGCAGATGCCATGCAATGACTTTGTCAGCAGCAAGCCCAAAATTGGAAAGCAAATAGATCTCTAGTCTGGAGAAGTGAAGACTGGCAATTATTAGATATAGCTAGACAAGTGCTTTAAACTAAGATGCATAAAAGCCCATGTAAAAAATGACCAGCCAGCTATAAAATGGAACCAACAAGTAGATTAATTAACCAGAACTAGGGGAATAAAAACAGGAGACGTGCCAGATCCATCCACATGCCAAATGGTACCAACTGGGCAATCAGAAATTAGGCGTCACAGGCCAAGAAGCACTTTATTTTGCAGCTCAAAGCCAAGGCTGGCCTCTAGCCAGAAAAACATGTGAAATCATCCATACAGAATGTCCCCAGTGTAAACTGAAATTGCAAACAGATCACCCTGCTAAAGCACCACCCCTGCATCTCAATAAAGGAAAAACCCTATGGTCGATGAGGCAAACGGATGACATTGGACCCTTTGAACTCCCCTTAGGATATCGGTACATCTTCGTGCTGTCTCAGGCCTAATTATGGTAACTAAATGTTGGAAGGCTAATGGTCAGAACACCATTAGGGGATCAGTCTCTTGGTTTCCAACTCTACACCAGCCTCTGATGTCATTCAAAGTGACAATGGCTCACATTTCTCCAGCAAAAAAGTGTAGGAATGGACAAGGAAGGAAGGCATTCAACGTGTATTCCATACCCTCTACTATTCCCAATCAAGCAGGATAGTAGAAAGAGCCAATAGTCTACTAAAAAGGAGTCCTAACCCACACAAGCCCCTCTGGGATACGTGATTGCCTAAAGTGATTGACCCATTGAATAACAGATACAAACTAACAGGGAGCCCAGGCACTGGTGCATTCTTTCTGTCAGCCCCTGACAGAGCACCTCCACCAGATGGAAAAATGTATCCCATTGCTGCTCAACTGGAGCAAGCCATTCTGGTAGACTTACCACTAATTGGCACTGTCCCAATAATGCTAACAAAACCCCACAGCCCATTGGCCTGGGAAGCAGAGACAGCAATGGACCTAAACATTGTATTAGTGCTAGGCGGATACAACCTGGCCACTAACTAGACCGGGTAACCAGTCCAGAAAAATCCCACTGAGACTTGTACTGTGGTTTTTTTTCAGGAATGATACCAGGAATGATTCCAGGACACCTCCCACGGAGATCTGGTTAACCAGCAGAGAATTACTTGTCCTTCTCACAGGAGTAATCATCACCAGCAGCACAAGCCAAATACACAGGATGGAAGCCTCCAATTCTTTTGTTTACTCTAATGAATACAGTAACTATAGTACACTCTGTGCTGTACATGTTTAAAATTGATGGGAATACAGGAATATTGGGAAAACCAAGACAAAACCTAACAATAGCAATCACTGGTAATCACACAATGGTAAAAGCAAGTAAGAGTCACCCTATTTCTGCTACACCTGGTGACAAAAACTCTATTGAATGTAATGTAACAAATTATCCAAAGGGAAACACACACATGGTCATCAAAATGATAAAACAAACTCAGAAAGGAGAGCAAACTGTTTCTCATGCCCTAATTGTATAATTAGTTTCCTCTTTAGTGACACACCTACAGAAGCAGTATGCCTGTGGACAAATATAGAGAAAGATAACAGAAATGGACTCTCCTTAAAGGTCACACTAACACACCTCTTCCCAGCCCTCACACTACACCAACAGCTACCCCCTACTGCCTATTAACCTACCCCCTATTTTATTATTCCCACAACCGACCAAACTAGATATCCACCAATTTCTGAAATGGGACCCTATGCTATTAAATATACAGGTCAGCAACAAGTGCTATGCAATCCATCATGATCCCTCAGACGAGTGGAACCATCAATGCAGGTTAATACCGCTGCAGTTAAAACCACCTGCTCACTACACCTGATACAGGATGATTAGTGTGGTTGCAGAGGTAAACCCTCACCTCTCCAAAGCAAACAAGGAGAGATGTGACTGGCATCCTGGGAACAGGACTAGGAGCATTAAACAGCATAGACACTAAAGTATTAGCAAACAAATTAAGTTTGGCAGCAAGTGATTTGAATAAACAAGAACACCCATTTTGATCTGGCACTGTGAACTAGTCAATGGCTCTTATCTGATATATTGCCTAAATGGGAAAGAATTAATGAGAAGGACCATCAACTAATTGCAAATGTATTTGGTATTGTCCAAAATAACCTCTATCTAGCTCTTAGCTGTATTCAAGCTAAGGCCCAAAATAACTATTTTCCCTCCAGATTTACTTCCTCAGGTACCTTCAATCTCCACCAGGAGAAGCCTAAAGTATGAATCATTACCAGTCGAGTAACTAATGACTGCTTAATGTCAATACTTACATTTGACTAGAAACATATGTTCCTGATCTCAGCATTAAAAAAAAAAAAGATTTAAAAAAATAATAGAAAAAAAACCCCACAAACACTTGAAGAAATACCTCAACAACAACAAAGACCATCTTAGAAACTTGGTTTTAAGTACCTGGGTTTTAAAAACTGCCAAAACCAGCTGCAAGCCCTATCCAGCCACCCTACAATGTATGGGAGTATACCAGGGGCAGGATTCCTCTGTTCAACTAAAACCTACTGCAGTGACATCTACATCTCAGTAACAGTTCTGCACCTCTTCGACTGTCAGCGGAAATAAGAGGCACTGCAAAAGTGCAGTTCTTTTAATACTGAAGTAGATGCCTCAGTAAGAAGGATGAAACACAGTACAGAACTGACTGTTTCTATAACATTGATGTCTGAAGTTCGGTGAGTGAATTCCATTCTCTGAAGCCTTCTATAAGAAGAGAAGACAAGGAACATTTTGGGGTTTATGTACAGTCTTCACTGACATTTATTTAGCAAAGCAAGATATCTTCTGCAGGTATGTGAGATCCCCAGAGCCCAGTTACTTCCTCCTAAAAAAATACTAGCAGAGGTATTTATATCCTGTAATTGTGCATATATGTAGGTGTCTCAATAGCTGCATTAGCCTGAGCATTTCCATAGCAGGTCCTAAGACAAGGCATTGTATCTACTCTCAACCAGAACATCAGCCCTGACTTACAATTTCAGATCTGGTTGAGTCAATGGTTTGCAATGTGATTTAAATAATTCAAACTCAAAAAAAGAAAAAAAAGGAAATATTTATGCCACTAATCTTATTTCAGTCCCCTATGTGACACTGTCAAGATTTTTCCCATATATTTTATGAGCTACAAGTGGGCACCTAGAGCACTGCTTTCAAGCATTTAACAGATCTACATACAAAACAAGAAACCAGACATTAATTCATGTGAAAACTTCAAACAATGCTCAAGTTACTGTATTTACTCCAGATGCCAAACTGCACTCTGTATGTATGAGTGCATTTCTTACCCGGTCACCCTTACCACCAGGTAGGCCTGGAGGACCTGGCAGTCCAGGAAGTCCAATAGCACCCTGGGGACCCTGTGAAAATAAATCAAGGTTATAAACTTACCCAATCTGTTTCAGAATGAACAACTAAGGGTCATACCCTGACAAGCAGATGGGGCAGAATCTTATTCCTGTCACAGTTCTAACTTAACAAAGGAAGATTATCTGATGAAAATAGAGCTGGTCCAAAATACAGCCCTTGAAACAATGTCTTACTGTGGCTTTATTGCTGACAAATACTACAGAAATGGCTTACAGGGCTTTCCATCCTCCAGTCCCTTGACAACAGTCTAGTTCTTTTAAAAATACTTCCTAAGAACTTGTAGTTTGTGATTTGTGCATTCCTCTGTAACAGCAGGCTCTTTCAGCCAACACGCCCCCCCCCCCCAGCTCTGCTTCTGACTGTTACTGTCTAAACACTGCTGGAGCACTGGTAAAAGGTGGCATTCATAATCTGCTCCATTCATTGGTTTCATGTAGCTGTTAGCAGAAAGCCAGTCTTTCATTGCTCCTGTTTCCTGCATACACACAGCCCACACAGGAGTGCACAACCCAACTTTGTACATCACAGTATTTATGGCTTTTTAAACAGAAGATCGTCCCACACATCTCCATATATTTTAAAACAGCATTTGCTAATATTAGCAGAGTCGTGGAGGGCTGAAAAAGAAACTCAAGAATCACTCATTTTAAGATTATTTTCAGTTCCCTGCATGGATAAATGGGTAAGTGTAGTTCCAGATGATACCACAGCTCCTTGAATAAACATGAGCACTGAGTATGGAAATAAACTGCTTACCCATTTCCCTGGTAAACCTGGAGGACCCGCAGGACCTGGCTCCCCTCTGCTGCCCTTATAGGAAATAGAAGGACATCGTTACTTCCTGAAATATTTCCTGTGAACGAGGAATAAAGTATAATTTTTTTTCTTAATGTTTACTGAATTACACTATTTAGCAGTTTGCTTTAATCAAGACTTCTGTTTATTAGTGCAAAAATATCACGTCTCAAAAACAGTGAAGCTTCCTGAGAAATGTAAACATTTTTAGTTAACAATTGCATACAATATTTAGTTAGCGTTACGTGATTCAACACATGCATTCTGCTGAGTGATTATGCACACTCAAGTCGACTTCATGGGATCACACCTGAGTGTTACCTGTCACAAACACATTTACTTCACTAAGACAACTCTGACACACCTCCTTAGCTTTAGGTATTTTCTTAGTTTCACCAACTGAACTCCCACACAACCACATACTTAAAAGCCCATGATCCCAAATGTGAGAAGTGTGTGCAGAAATCACGATTAACAAACTCATTTAAGTTTAAAAAAACAAGTCTGAACCTTTAAAAATCTCCATTCATAATAGTGATAAGTATAAATATGCTTTTTACTGGATTTTTACTTTATATCTTCACTTCAGATATGCATATCCATTCAGATCATCATGTTCACATCAGTGTTATAACTCCATCCTTTAATGCAACCATTTGATATATATACTCTGCGCGAACCTGACATCGTGTCAAATTTTCAAAGATTTTAAACAATTTTTGAAGTATCTTTCTCAAAAAAGTTTTGTCTCATGATTAAATCTTTCAGAACAGCTCAATAAGTTTTACACATTGCCTCACCTGTACAGATATATACATGTACAGATAAATTCAAACACTGTCCCAACACAAGCCTAAGTCTCACTTGAGACACTTCTCTTACTTCCACTGTGTGAAGACATAAGGAGTACTTGCTATAAAAGCATGATACAGCATTTAAGATCATAAAATATCAAGAACTAAAGTTATTAGATATGTAAGTAGATAACCTGTTATATATATCTTAGAAAATTTGGGATAAAAGCAGATTTAAGCACTCTAATGCTGTATACAATTGATAATTTTAAATCTAGATATTTCCTTCATAATAACAAAAATATTGGGAAATATTGTGACACACTGAACAATAAAAGGAGATGACAGACATGGCCTTTTACATCAGATCATAAATGTAATGACAACTTCTCACACAAGCTTAAGAGAACTAATTCTACACTTCCAGAAATAATTAGGTATCCTGGAGAGATCAGAGAACCAAACATACAAAGCTTTTCCATTCATTTCCTTCAAATATCCTATGGTGTTAAAATCATTATCCTTTTAAAGCACTTTGTATAATTTCTAGAAGCTTCTTCATGTAAAAAAAAAAATAAAAAGAAAAAAAGAAAAAAGTCCCCCAAATCACCTTCATCTTATAACCCAGAAGATGCATTAACCTTTTAGAAAATCTGTTATTTAATCATATAATTCTGTACTACATCTCTGACTTGGAATATTACTACATTTCCGATGCAGGAAAGAAGATTAAAATTTTGATCAGTGTTAAAAACCCATCTCCTCATATATATGTCAAAACTTTCATGTCTGACTGCTATACAGCTATAAAACAAGAGCAATGTCACCTTCCATAGAGTAAAAACCATATGATGAACCTCTTAAGCACATCAAAGGCTCTGCTGGTCATACAGAACGCCAGAAAAATCTTGCATTTTATTTTAAATGCAAAAAACCCTTTTGTCAAATATAAACTACGGGCACTTTTTCAAACACCAATCCTCTCCTAAGGTGATAAAAAGGAGGTTGTAATTCCCATAAACACTGACATTATGTCTGTAAGGACAGATTACTTCAAGCTAAGGGCCACAACTGCAAGATCTGCAGAAGTTGCGTTTTAGTGAGTAACGTGATCTGTAATGCAAACAATCTGGAAACCCATTGGACCATGGCATTATTTAAAGACTGTGTAGCTTCCTCCACATTATACCTGACTGAAATGAGCCTGAGATACGGTTTAGATTGTGCTGCTTACACTTGGGTTCCCTTCATAGCGGGGTGAAAAAAATATGCATCTTGACATGTCCTCATGTAAACAATTTCAATACATCATTCAACACATTCATGGGGGGGTGGACTAGATGATCTTTCGAGGTCCCTTTCAACTCCTATCATTCTGTGATTCTGCAATCATGAGTCATGTCCTAGAAGCGTCTTCATTTTCCCCACAGTCTGTAAGGGGGTTTCTGTAATAACTGGTTCAGGTGTTGACATTGGTACTTGGTCAGATGAAACCTTCCTCTGTGCTCTGTTACTTATTATTATAATTGATTTCTGGTAAGTATACTATCCCTTCGCATGTGAGTACTGATGAGGATACGGTCATCCTCCCAAAGGACAGCAAGGCACATGGTAGTACAGCAACACAATACAGAACCAGACCAGGATGCAGCCCTCCCAGAGCTGATGTGCTAGACCATGGTTACAACAAAATCTACCTTCCCCTGATTCCAAGGCAGTACTGCTGGACCACTCAATACATTTAAATGAAGATTTAATGGTTCTCTCACTCTTCTGTCAGATCTGTATTTAGCCTTTGAATGTAAGGGGACACTACGGGTTTTACAGTAGATCTTCCTTTAGGTTGTCTGGGATGTTTTTATCCTCACTGACATTTTGAAGTGTTGATTCTTTTGTAGAATTCTCACAGCAGTTACAGAATGCATTCTCATGCTAAAATAGTTTCTTTCACTGGCGTATAGATTTCCTGATGATCAGTTGAGTGGAATAATAATGAGAATGAGAATATTCCCCAGGTAATTTGCATCTTACTTAGCTGCCCAGATAATCAAAGCACTAATTAGAATCTCTTGACAGGGAAGTCACAGTGTATACTGTAATGAACTCTCCTCTACTTATGAATTTTTTTTATAATAGTTATCATTGCAATTTTTAGTATATTCAGTAGTAGTGCCATAGAGAATTAAATCTCTGTTGAATAAAACAGAATAAACAAAGTACTTTTTGAAATTAACTTTTTTAAATTTAGCATTTCAAAGTCTTTTGCAAAACATAAACCATATATCAATTATATGCTTGCAAGACTTTAACTTATAATTTTCTTTCATCCAAAATCTCAGAGAAATTATTAATTTAATTTCAGGGATTTATCCATGGGACCATGAACAGGACACTTCCTTTGACCCTCAGTACAGTACTAAAAAGCATACAAAAATAGAAAATCTTATTTGCTAGAATAAATATATAGCAAATTTTCTGAGATTTGCCCTGAGAAATGCCCCTTTGCACCTTTCTCAGAGTAATAATTAAATTTTACTGCTCAGGATAATGGTAAGAGACAGGTGTAGCATGCAATGTACCTTCCTCTTAACTGTGTCACGCTTCGGGCACAAACAGAGGCCCAATAGCTGCCAAGAGTGATACTGTGGCCAAGTATAAGGGACAGACACCTTTCATACTGGTTGCATCCATAGTGTTAACTGAAGCCTAGAAAGCTTTACTACACTAATTCCATAACTAGTGCATTTTTTTTAATCCAGGTTACTATCTACACTGCTTAGTAGAAACAAACATTGGGATATTTGCTGACAGCTGTAGGTCAGGTTTGGCTGGGATATGTAGTCTGTGAGTGAGAAGGAGAACATGCTACCCTGTACAAACATACTGCACAATTGTGTAAGTCAGCAAGTTTAGTCACATCGGTCTAGAGGCTTAGGTTTACTGGATAAAAAACACATGTGGTAGAATGAAGATCCACTTTGTTCTCTTGACTCCGCTATAGACTGTGCAATGCCAACCCTTTAGCTGCATCTTCAATGTAAACTGCAACTCACCACTTGTGGAACACCTCTGAAATTACATACACAAAACATGTACACTAATACCTAAACATATTATATAGACTGAGGCAAGGACATTTCATCCTACCACACTACCAACACCACTACACCAATAGCAACTATGGAAAATGTTCCTTTATTTCAGCTGGGGTGATGTAAAAAGAGTATGATAGAAAAACTAGATTGTTAGACTAACCAAAGATACATTTCAGGATAGGTAAGACAAAGAAAACTATCTTTAAAGAATCAGAAAATTACTTAGCTGCAAGTAATTTAAGATGCTGAAAACAGTATTCTCATCTAACTTTGGGTTGTCTGATATATTGGTACCAAATTCAAGGTACTCTCAATTTTGCCCTACTTGCTAGGGAAATATTGAACTTTAAGTTAAATGGTTACTTAAGCAGTCCAAGATCACTTCAAAACCTTGGGATGGGATACATGTTCTCCAAATATCAGCAATTTAAAGGTTAAATAGCTGAAGAAAAACAAGGGATGAAAAAAGCAATGCCCAGGGTCAGCATTTTCTGTAGATGTTAATTATTTTGTAGATGTTATTTTTTTTGTAGGAAAAATTAAATCTCACTTAGTCTCAGCAAATATGAAAGAAAATAGTTAAGCAGCTCAGGGAGCATGGCTAAATTCCACTGATTAGGAATGACACTCTGATGTTTAAGAATTGCTTTCTTTGGGCCACCTGCCATGATGACTGGCTTAGAAAGCTTTAAATCACAAATGAGTTCAGTAATTACTTGGATTGGCTAGCATAACATGAAGTAAACATAAGGTTAACTGACAAAATAATTAGAGTGGCATGAAGAATATGTTCCATTTAGAAACGAAAGACAAAATTTCCATGTTGGTCCAGTTGTCTCTCTGTTTTACTGAACAGAGGAATAGTAAACTAAATAAACAAAGTAAAATATTTTTCAGCTCAGGTGCAAACTTAAATTTTCTAAGGAAAAGCAATGATACACTAAAATGGTACTTTTAAAAGTATTTTTCTCCTAGGGGGAGTTGCCAGCAGTGAGGTGAGAGTCTCCCAACACATTCATTGGTCTATTATTAATTACAGCTAGCTATCTTGTTTTCAACCATTTAATACCTTCCCTGTGAAACTAAATGTTTACAGACTCTCAGAAGGTCAAAATTTGAATCTGCTGCTTAATAAAAATACTGTTCCAACTATATTCCAATACTTGTTTAATAATGTAAAATAACATTGAAGTATCATGATTTATGCCAGAGGATGCTACAGGCTACTTGGTAAACAGTATAGAATTATTAATTTGTCCCACAGGGTCACTGATGATTTCATTAATATTGTTCCATTGTGTAACTCCTCAAGAAACTACTTACTAGTTGAAATGAAAATTTTCTTTCAAAAAGATGTCTTTTCCAGCTGAAGCTGGAAAGTCAGGCATTTTTAAAATATAACACAAACATAGGCATGTTATTTTTCCCTAGTGCAAATATCAGTCTGCTGTCTATATTGGCAGAATCAGCCTCATTATCCCCCACCAAACCGTTACTGGAGATTCTCTCTACATCTCTGGCCCTCCTAGAGCTACCAGCCATGCTGTCTTTCCCCAGTAGTGACCTAAAGAACGGGGGTAAGGGAAATGGGAAAGTGAAGAGGATCTCTCATATGGCTGCTGCCATGCAGCAATACACAAAGGGACTGAAGTTCTCCACATCCTGCAAAAGGTCAAGGTTTTTTCCAACTCCAAGGAAGAAGCTCAGACATCTTGACTTCTACCTGAGTCTTCTGTTACCAAGAGTGAAATGAAGCCAAGGGCAAAGGAGAAAGAAAAGAACTAAGGCGAGTGCTAAAGGGAATAATTCAAAATAGGAAGGAAAAGGACAAGAAAAATACCCAAATAGTAACCACAAAATCCTCAGGCTTTGAAAGTATTTGGTTACCAAACTTTGGTCAAAAACTATCAAATGTTAACATGAGGAAATTTCAAAATCTGAAAAACATACAAAAATATTTACAAGAAAAATTCTCTTTAGAGTAATTATAAAAGCTTTTCTCAACTTATTTTCAAAATTTCTAGTTTTAGAAGTTGGAAAATCATGGCATTTAACCTGCAGATTTTTTTTCCTGGAAAGGTAAGGGCAGAGCCATAAAAGGTGAGTCTCAAATATATCTGCTACATGTACATGCTGCAAAAGGAAGAGAAAACTCTTAATTCTACCATGAAAATAAACTCCACTTGGACCAAAGCTCACTAAGGTTCAATAATCCAGCCCTATGCCCTTCCTGAACAAAAAATCCTGACCATTAGATTTCTCTGTGTAGAAGCAATGTTTTTTCCAGTGTTCCCAAAAAGAAAACAGAAAGCCATTCTAGTCATATACTGTAGCAGAAGGAAGCTAAACATAGTTATTATTCAAGGCTCTTTATAGCTTTAAAGGAACTATAGATGCAAAGTTGATTATTATTTAATGTTCTACATGCAAACTTCCTTTACTATCAATAATCTATTTATTTTCTCCATTTTGTATTGACCAAAAGTTTTTTCTTTCTATGCTTTTGTTCTAATGCTCTCCAAAATATTTTCCAAAATGAGAGCACTTTATAAGGACAGAGAAAGTAAAGGCAAGATATCCATATGTCTGGCTGATCTCTAGAGCAATAAACAAAAATCATTGTAATTAATCTGCATTAAGTATTTCTATCCGACTACAGGGTTACAAGTAATTAACCCTGCGTGTCAACTCCTGTTCTATGGACTGCTGATTTTGTAAATTCACGTTCACATTGAAAGGATTAAAAGCATAGTTTAGCAGATTACAGTGCATTATCAGAGTAGGCAATTACTTTGGTCTGATTGAATTATAATTCTTATTCATTTTACAAGTATACAAAGCATCAGCTCAAGAAGAACAGGGCTGAAAACTTTTTCCATCCTAATAAATATATGCTCATATAATCCCCTTTTTACATCATTCATCGGCAGCTGTGGACACAGCACTCATACAAAGATTCAGTCTAAAATAAATGTGATCTCATGAATTAATGCATTGAGGACATGATAATGCAAACCACAGGAGAAAACAGAAGAAAATTAAATCTGTTACTTGGCTGACTGCTGCTATTACGTTTAAGAGCTAATTCAGAGAAGATATTCCTGACTCATGAAATACCCTCACAAATACATCCCCACAAGTAACTCTCTACTCTAAGCCCTGTATGACGAGAACTGTACAACTGCATGAGTAAAACTGCTATGTCACTGTATGATAGGAGAAGCTTAGAAAATCCCAGGAAAATATCTGTAGGGTTCCAGTGGCAAGAGAGGAGCTTGGAAAAACAATTGGCTACAGATCCTCGATCCTTATCAACATCAGACTGAATTTTGGTATATGAAAATTTTCTTCAAGTCACTGACCCTCTCATCCCTCAGGGCAGGATTAACAGCAAAGGGAAGTTAGATCAGCTTTATGTAACTTCAGCCCATGCCAGGTCCACTCTAGAGGGTATCAGAAACCTGTACCCAGCAGACTCTCCAGTACCCCAAGCTTGTGTCAAGAGCAGTTGTCTTTTTGCCTTCAACACCGAACCTTAGCAAATGCCATCAGTTCACTTTCCTCAGCACATTTATTTCCTGCAGTGATCTACCTGCCCAGCAACGATTTCTCCAGTCTTCCAAATCTTTCTAGTGTTAAGGAAAAATGCCACTGAAAGAAACTAAAACATCAGTGTTTCCAAGCAGAGAAATGTATGTACTTCACCCCATTACAGCTACATTCATAATACAACCAGAAAGGCCAAGGCACGGGCCCAGGCAGCATCCCACCATCATCCATGATAAATGGTTAGCATGATACTGTCTCAGGTGAACTGGACTTTGCTAGATAATGCCCAAGAACAGTTTTGGGAACACAGGCAAGAGACTGCTTCTCAAATGCAATTTGATTACACTCAGCCTTGTTCTTAGACATGAGGGGTTGTTAAGGGAATTTAGCAGTATGGGGGGCTGAGGACAGTCTCCAGCCATTTTCTTTACTGGGTAGGACAGACAGGTACCTTTCTTCCATACCTTGCCTCATTTGTTCACATTAGATGCATTAGAAATAGGTCCTAGACAAAAAAACTCATGCTCTGAATACTCAGTCCAAAGTTCAAAACCTTGCAATATACAGCTAAGCCTTGTAAGATACAGCACAAGCTTCTTTAAGAGGCTGAAACAGTTAAAGAAAAGAACAAATGATCTACTGACAGCTAGTAAATTTAAGATTTTCAAGGACAGTGGTGGGATTTGCAGAGGAAGAACAGGAGTTTGATTCCAGCCTTTTGTCCCAAACCACCTTAATTCCCCCTGTTTGGGCTTTTATTCAGCGTATTTAAAAACAAAGACTGGAAGAATGTAAACAAAGGTTTTAAAATGTATTTTATCACCAAAGCCAGAAACAGACATGGGCTTCTGGATTTCTCCATGTGATGGTGCAAATCCACCTGGTACAGGAGGGAGCTAAAGAACACCTAGTATTTATTTTAAAAGTTAACACTTGTGCTGAGTAATATTTGTACCTCATGGTTAGCTTCAGCAACCATAACTTGAGATGATGCAATATTACATACTGTCAGTTAAAATTTTATTCAATACTCACTGGTGGTCCCCGAGGTCCTGTTGGACCTGCTTCTCCCTCTGGCCCCCGTTCACCCTGTTTTGGGGATAGGAAGAAAGCAACAAATTTGAAAAGTGATTTTGTGCACAACGCAAAACTTTTCATTTTTCTAGATCTTCTGAATAAGATTAATGATCTTACCGGTTTACCAGAATTTCCCATCAAACCTGGCACCCCAGGGGGACCTCTATTACCCTGTTGGACAAAAGATGAAAAACATCAGCCAAGCCAATGGTTTACTGTTCTATTTTAAAATAAAAAATAAGGAAATAAATAAGGTCTACAAAAAATAAATTGGCCTGTATTTATTTTTTAAATTCCACCTTTATTTTGGTTTTCATTTCATTTTCACCTAATTCCTTCTATCTAATTTTTCAGAAGTCAGATTTCAGTTCTTTTGTTGTTTACATACTGACAAATCCCAGACAGACTTAATTGTTGCTCTCAGGTCATGGAAGGATAATATCATTCCATGTAATTTCAGAAGAAATTCACATCTCAATCTAGCTTTCTTCTTTAGTTATTTAAAACTAAACTCAAATATTCTTATCTGAAACATTCTACAGTCTCCATCATATAACACTTCTTTAAACCATGCTTTTCCCAAGAAAGTTTGGACCAGATGACCGTTGAGGTCCTTTCCAGCCTGGCATTCTATGATTCTAGGAAACTTAATCAGAATTTATGTTTCAATTTGGTGGTACAGAGAGATGATAGTCTCTGTGATTCAATCAAATCAGGGCAGCTATAAATATTATTCTTATTATGAGATCCCTCATTTCAAACTGTAGTGAGGTACCCATGTCACATGCCTCCTCTAGCAATGACTTTCACAAATTTAAAAGCAAATAGTCTTCTTTAGGTCTTATTTAATGCCTGGAATCATGAAAACCACATCATGTAGCAAAAGAATAATGAGAAAGCACAGGACTAGAGTTTATAAAAGAATATATTTAAATCCTTCAGCTAAAGGCTTGTCTCTTACCACAACTGAAAGGTAATATAATTTCATTGAATACATTAGAACTTGATAAGCACAAACATAGTATTGTAATAAAGACAAGACTCAAGATGGTTTACCTTTGGGCCAGGAATGCCCTTCACACCTGGAGAGCCTGGTAAACCCTGAAAGAAACAGCATTTACAGTGTTTATTTGTTGTTAAGAGGATTGTAAATGGTGTTAAAAAACATCTCTCTCATATTAAAATATTGCTAGTCCTTTTACCTGATATTGAAGCACTTTTATCCAATCATGGACCAAGCTGGAATTCTTTCCATTTACAAAGTAACAGATAAGGAGTATTATTCCTACTTCCTAAACTGGCAGAAGGAGCATGGAAAAGTGAGGAATTGTGGCTCTTTCTGGTGTAGACTAGGAATAGATTCGCAGTTCCAGTATTCTAAGGCTGCAAGTAGAGAGTTCAACAAACATTTTTTGTATACATTTCATCCTCTCCTCACTTCTGTGCAACAGCTCAGAGCAAGTATGCGTGTGCTGCTATCAAGTTTTCTTCCAAGCTTAACTTCCAGTTCTGGTTTAATACAGCTCCTTCACTACATCCTCACAGCAATTACTCCTACAGCATAGTGTTTCAAAGAAGTTTCTATTTAGCTTTTGACAATTGGCACAGTTTTCAAACTTAGTTAATATGCGAGGATTGCCTTCTAAGAGAGTCCATAAAGCACTACTGATTCCCTATAACTTCACCACAGAAGATACACTAGAAAACTCCTCTCGCTCCCTCCAGAAAGAAGTATGAGCATGGTGCATTCCAGATATTCTGAGCCAGCAGAGTATCAAAAGGTTTGTTTGTCTAAGGTATGTTACACCAGCAGGCCAGCTCTTCCAGCTCACACATGAAATACACTTGATCCTAGTCAATACAACGAGACCAGCTCTAATTGTGGACTTAAAATATCCACAGGGTTTCAGATATGAGAAACCCTAAAAGAATTGTATACTGGCCAAAAATGTTTTGTATGACCAAGTTCCTTACTACAGTACCATGAGGAGATTTAGGTTTCTGTGCAAAAGTTTTGGATACACATAGCACAATCTCCCCTTGTATTACACATACTCTTTCTGGGCCTTTTGCTTAGGTTTTCACTCCATCATCAGCATCAAACTAACCTATATATGGGCTTTCTGTGGTTTGAACCAAGTCTAACTTTCAAAGGTAAAATACCAGATACTTACTGGTAACCCCTGAAGCCCTGCATCACCTGGAGCTCCGGGTTTTCCTGGTTCTCCCTGAAAAATATTTTAAGTTGCAATTTATGCAAATCAAACAAAAGGAAAAATCTTATTCGTGGAACACAGAGCTGGAGTACTTTTGGATCGTAGGATGGGAAAGTTCATTCAAGTACCCTAATAATGTGCATAAAGCCACAAGCAGCAGCACAATAAAAAGCCACAAATGAGTGAACAAATCTAGAGCACTACCAAAGTTCATATATATGCCACCTGTGCCTTACTTTTGCTCCAGGCATTCCAGGGATCCCTTCCCGGCCATCGACTCCTGGTAAGCCCTTGAAAGGCAAAAGAAGAAGAAATAAATAAACAAATTCATGTATTGTTGGAGAGATTTTACTCTGGTATACAAATTAGCATGACAGTAAGCAAATGAAAAAATGAAATATACATACAGGCTCTCCTTTAGGCCCAGGGAGACCATTTATTCCTCTTGTACCTTGAGGGCCCTAAGAATAATAATTTTTTTAAATGAAGGTAAGCACATTGAAATGACAGATGCAAAGAATGTCAACACATATTCAGATATGCATTACTTTGAGAGTACCAATTATGCTGTATGTTTATATGCTATAAGTAACCAATGTTTGCATGTTACACAAGCTGAAATATGTCTGTGCTCACCCTTTCTCCTTTTGGACCTGCCTCTCCCAGTGGACCTCTCTGTCCTTGATCCCCCTACAAGGAAAAGAAAAAAACAAAGGATTATTTTAGCACTAAAACCAGAATAAACTTACTTGTACTTATTATTTAAACCCTCCAGTATATCAACAACAGTAGAATTCAGACTTGGTTAAAGCAGACATCTCATGTTTAAAAATGCAGTTTCTTAAAACTGCAGTTGACAGCTACCTGCCCTGTACAGGTTTTGTTCTAATGAATTAATATTTTCCAGTTTAAAACCTGAAAAATTCCAAGCCACCCTAATGCACAGTAGCACTCAGAATGAGGAGGTAACAATAACATACTAAGAGGCTAAAGTGTGTTCGTCTACCCCATAAATCCCTGGGGACAGTAAGAGATTCTGGACTTGACATCACGGTAATATCATTTATTCACCTGTGGGGAACCAGTGGAATTTGATTAATCAGAGGCTTTTTTGATTTACAGCCACAAAGTTTCAGGACGTATTATCTAACTGGGTAGACCCTGGAAAGTGTTTGGCTAACACACATTCTACTTACAGGTGGACCAGGAAGTCCTTGGGGACCAGGCTCACCATCAAGCCCACGAGCTCCCTACAAAACAAGTAGATAACACAAGACATTAAAACGACATGCTGAAACACTACAACATATGCTGCCTCCTTCTTTGTCCGGAGCTGCAAATTCTCTACAGCTGAGGCTTTTTTGTAATCTATGTTGGGGTTTTGTGCAATTATGAAAGTCAGTATTTTTTAACTATGGAAAAACGTCATTCAAAAAACAACATTCACTTCATTATCTAAAAAATTATATCGGACAGCAAGAAGGTAGACCATTTCACACAAATTCACAAAATGTCTGTCACTTCCTTAATAATACTGATTCCTTCACCACATAATAGAATAGCGTCAAAATGTGAACAGCAATCAACAAGTGCAATGCAGCTACTTCTATCATATGGGATAGCAATTGCTACCCTATAAACGATTTCATTTCTGGAGAAGGAGACAATGGCATGATTGCTACATTTTACTGATCCCAGAAAATTTTACCACATAGATTTAGCAATATCATAAGAATAGAAACGTAGCAGTCAGTTTTGAAATAATAGTTAGAAACTATGATGAACTGCAGAAAAATTACCCAGTGAAGTCAGAGCCCATATAAGCTTGAATCCCACTGGCAGCAATTCAGGACATAACAAATGCAAGAGAAAGAAAGAATGGAAAAACAGGAAACTCTCAATAAAAAATCCTGACAAAAGCTGGGACAGTGGGAGCAAAAGGCTTTGGGAAGGTGCAAATCACAAGAGGGACTAGTTAATGAATTTTAGCTTTAAATAAAATGTGCTATAGTTTATAACTGCTATAACTTGCTATGTTGCTAACTGCATACTTGCAAACACACCAAACTACTGTAAATCCAAGGAAAGGTGTGAAGAGTATGTGTATTTCATTAATCAGAAGCACCAAGCAGCAAAGGCAAAGAAAGCTTCCTAACCAGAAGTACAGTAGCTGTGGAAATACAGCTGGCAGGAGACAGAAAATGCAGGGGGAAAAAAAGAAAAATTTAAACAAGCTTTAAAAACATTCAAGGGGTTACATTTTTCTTTTATCCAGATCATTTTATGGAAAGAAATGTTAATACTCACTTTGGTACCCTTAGGTCCCATTATACCAGTTATACCTCTGATACCTAGGATGCCCTGAAAACGAAAAGCATATTCAAATTATGCTTAAACCTTTTCATCAGAAGTGTCCTAGTTTTCAGATGGAAGACTCAAGAGCTCTGCATGGTTTTTTATGCTTATTTTACTACTTTCTTAGTATAAAAGGAGAAATTCAGCTACTTCTGTATTAGAATATTGAATTTACATGGTAATTTGATATTTGACTAATTTAAGACTTTTTAAAATAATAACAAAACTTTCTGGTTGAATGCTACAACCACAAATATGCCTTAAGGACTGAAAAAAACACTGATTTCTTAATTACCACAGCTGAAACATTCTTCCTGTGCAGCCTGTGTGAGAGGCACACAAGGCCAGATCTGCAAAATTTCTGGTTGTCTTAAGTGGGGTAGATGCAGGAGAAAGGTACCATCAGAATTTATAGAACTCTAGAGATAGACAAAATCAGGCAAGGTTTTTGAGAATACAAATGCTAAGTTTATATGCCTGCCACACCTGAGAGGCTGGACTAAATAAACATCCTAGTGCAGCAAGATGTATCATAACTATCATCACTTCCCTTGAAAATACAGTCTTGTGGGAAATTTCGCTTCAATTTTTTCCTCTTCCTGAGAGACTGCAACCAGACGACATACCTCCTCTCTATGGACATCAAACCCTCAGCCATAAACCCTCAGTCTTTGTTCTGCAACAAGAATGCACTACAACTGTGTTAATGAAATAGCTACAGGCACTTCAATGCAGCACAGGCAAACCTAATCCTTGACCAAGCTCTAGATGGGCAGCCCTTTTACTTGCTCCTAATGAAGTTAGATAGAATCTTGTACAAAACATTTAATGCCTCATCAGCCTAAAACATGAGAAAAATCATTACAATGGAACAGTGACTACGGCAGCCCAACAAGGGAAAGACCCAGTCTAATCCTTGTCCAAGATTAGATGTGGAAGTAGGCACACTGTGGTATCCACTAGGTTCTATCAAAAGCAACACCTCTCCCAGAGGTGACTATCTTATGCAAGTCTTCTTGTCAATGCATTACATAGAAGTGCTGGATTACAGGCGCTGCTGTGGAGACCGGATTCCTAATCCCTTCTGTGCATCTGAGCCTGACATTCGTTTATGTAAGAAACATGTAAGAAAATACAACTGAGTCTACAGCTTCTCTATCCATGCCTCTAAAGTCTTGTCTATCTTCTCTTCCATAGGTTGTCTATCTTACATCACTTTTTGCATATTATGTATCCTACATTTTAATAAGAAACCATTATTTTAAATCTTGTTTGTAAGGTCATCAACTGGAGAAACAGTGACATGAATTGAGCAATGTGCTAAGAAAATGTGGAAGTCAATCTCTAATTGGTTTTTAATTCTACTCTGTTATTTCACAGTGACAGAAGAACTTTACCAAACTGAGTTAAATAAATTGATCCTCACATGCCCTTCAGGCAGCAGAAGCTGCATCTTATACAAGTGCTTTCTCTGCACCAGGGATATTTTTTTCAGTATCAAACATAAAAAGGATTACACTCTTTCCTTATCTTTCTCTAGTCCTAATCCGAATGTTTATGTTGTTTTACGTTTATAGAGAATTCTGTAATTTAGCATCTCGATGTCATGTGCATCATGATAAGCTCCTGTCCACTTCTGGACACCAATAGCATTAAAATAATAGTTTCACACCTAGGAAAAAAGCAGAAGACTTCATCAGAAAATAAACTATAGAAATGAAATGTATTATGCCTAAGGTCTATGCCTATTTTTCTCATTTTTTTCACTTAGAACGATCCCTTTATTCTGTTGCCTATTGCCCATTCAGCTGTGGTAAACATACCACAAGCAGCTCCTCACAAGGAAACAAGCTGAGGAGAACATGCCAGAAAAAAAGAAGTCAAGTGAAGAAGGACAAGAAAATAATTCCAAAATCATTGCTGTGATTGAAGAATGCTTCTTTGGTATGCAAAGAAAAAGAAAAAAAAATATATAAAAAAGAAATCTGTTCTTCAGTGGCTGCTACTTCACCCTCAAATCTTAGCTAAGGCTGAATTTCACAGCTAACCATGTTTTCAACAAAGACTAGCTCTGCAAGGATGAAGTCAGAGTCATCAAAAAAAAAAAAAAACCACCAAAGCAACTATTTACACAATCTAAGCACACCACAAAATTTAGGACATGAAATACTTTTTAAAATAAGCTTTTCCATAGAACTATTTAGAGCTTCATGCCAAGCGATAATGCAGCTTTTTGAAGGGACTTAAATAATCCTACTTTCACTCATAGACAACATGGCAGAATAAATAGAAAGATGTGTGGGGATTTTATGATATCTGTTTTCCTACAATAAGAAGTAAAGAAAGATAGGGCATAGTAAAGCAAATAGGTAACACTATTTAAGAGGAAATACTTTACTGGAGGGCCTTGAGCTCCCACTTCACCACTGGGTCCTTGGTCCCCTTCTTCACCCTGGGAAAGTAATAGGGATACATCTGTAGCTAGTCCATACCATGCATATTGCTCTCTCATCATAGGAGGCACATTTACTACTTACTGCTTTCTGCCACCATGTCCTGCTTGAAGGAAATCCAAATGAAGCCACAGTACTTCCTCAGAACACACACAGATACTCATTTAGGTTCACATTCCAATCAATTACTAGTCAAAAGGGCAATTTCAAAGCAACCCCAGTATAAAGAAGAATAATGATATTTTACTCTTAATCTGCCGTTCCTTTTTTTCTTGATGTTGATATTTTTAGGCTTTCTTGTTCTTTTATACTAAAAGTATATTGAAGGTAAACCCATACATGTGAACGGACCGGGTATGCGAGTCTCTCTGCATCACAATAGAATTTTTCTAAAATTAAAATGGTAAAATGCCATATCTGGTCCAACCCCTATTTGACTAGACGATAACCTTTCTCATACAAAAGTAGTGCACATTAATGGAACAACAGCTTACTGCAAGTTTACATTGCAAAAAGGGATTTTTGAAGCATAAGGCAACTGTCTCAACACCCAGAAAAAAAACAGATGAGCTGTTTCTAGTAAATTAATATCCTTTTCAATATGCTTAGGAATCTAGAGCAGGGGTTTTTTAGAAAAAAAATTCTATTTTTTTTTTTCTTCCAGTATTAAAGCATGGACCAAGTCAGTGCAAATCTTCAAGTTTTCTTACAAAGATTTCAATATTGAACAAAGTTAATTCAAATGAAACACATTAAAAGTCTGCAATGTAATAAATAGAGAGTACATGTGAATGAAGAATAGAGATTTGTGTTTGGCTACTCTGGAGTATTATGGTACTACTGTACTATCTCTTCACACATTCTGGTAAAACAATTAATAGTTCTAACAAAATATAGTCTTGTTTTTGAAGAAGAGGTTAAACTACTATTAGCTTGATAAAAGCAAAAGCAGTTTTCCTCTTTTATTTTTTTACCTTATAACCTTGTTTTCCTGGTTCACCAGACTCTCCCTTTGAACCTTTCTGGCCCTAAAATAGATGCAAAAATAAATAAATAAATAAATAAATAAATAAATAAATAAATTTATATTATAAAAGTTTAAAATACTGAGTTTTGCAAAAGAGACACAGACTCCTCAGAACAATCTTGCTGTTGCCTCTGCAATCCCCATTCACCAATGCTTCCTCACCTAGCTAGTTAACACTACCTACTAAGTACCATGTCCCAAAAGATCTCGATCTAACAAGGCTGTATTTCCAGACAGGTTAGTATTTCTTCTTATGTTACCTCATAACAATTTTCTCAGGTCATCAGTATTCCTAGAAACCAGCAAAGACTACATAAAAAAATAAAATCTTAAATAAAGTGAGATTCAAAAAGTGTTCATTTCAATTTATTATGTTACAGGTCTCCCAGGAAGAAAAAAAAGAAGGAAAAAACACTAAGGATTTGGGGGAATACTTAAGAGTTTCTGGAGTCAGACTACAAATGGTCCAGAAACTGAATGAAGCAAACCTTCACAAACTCTAATCCTTCTAGGATCACACATAAATTTTACCCTGAAGATTACTGCAGCAGTAAGAGATTTCAACACAAGAGCTTATTTTGGCAGTCAAGAGTTGAAATAACCCTAAGCATCCACTCTGCTGCAATGTTTTTAGAAATTAACAGTGAATTACCCTTCTGTCAAGCCAGCAATTACCCTGCCTAGTGCCTTGAGACAGTGTCTCTGTAAGGAGCGCTTGAACTAACATATTCCCTTACCTTCATTCCCATTAAGCCAGCATGTCCTGGGCGACCAGGTGGACAAGCATTGGGACACTGGAAAAACATTCGCATAGTTACTACCACATAGGTTAAATAAGGTTGTCAGAGATTATTTAAAAAAAAACCACAAAAAAACATAGACAACTATCTTACCAATGGGTCACCATCTTGCAGGCCAATTGTACCCTAAATTTGATGAAATTAATTAAAGTCAGTAAAAGACAAATAAACAGACCTGACTCATTAGACAATATAATCATTAGACAAAACAGAAAACACTGCTATCTAAAGCTGGAATCAGAAGTATGATCAATCAAAGGATCTACAACAGGAAAAGCACCTAAGCTGTAGGATTTTATTGTAGGATTGCAGGTACCTGCAAAATCCTGCCCTCTAATTTAGATCAACTTTTCTGAAAAACAAAATATTTTTGTTTTTAAGCTACCTAAAACATATTTTATATTAAATATAGAGCAAATATATCAAAAACCCATTAATTTCCAACAGAAACCAAGATAATTTCTGTAATAAGGATAAAACTTTTACTTTTCCAACTTTCTCCCATTCAACAAAAGGTTGAGATCAGAATTCAGAGAAAATAATCTTCCCACAACACAAGTACCAATAAAGGATTGAGATGTCTGGCAGTTAGTGGAATTACAATAAACATATCAGTGTACAACAAGATGGACTCAGTGGGGGGAAGGCCATTCCTCATATTAAATCAAACACTTGATGGAAGCTATCAGGAGGCTTATGAGGCACAACAGGGAGAAACATAACTTCAAAGCAGCAGCTGGATTCTTCAAAGCCCAGTGAGAGGGAGCGCACTGTTTCAGAGCGGAGCACAGGGGAGTTTCAAGAATGAGCTGGTCTCCTCTTATACAAAGGATTTAAAAAAAGCTAAGAGTATGTTTGGGTCCATAATGTCATCAGCTGGAGTGGGATTGTGGCATTTCAGAAATCTCTATGGGACAAAACTGTCAAGGAGTAGAAATTAATTTTCACTTGTTTCCTAAATACTCTTCACCACTTTACCATTCACATTTTTTACATTGCCTCTGCCAATTCTCCAGCAACTTTCATGAAAGCAAGAAAGATGACATAAATAAAGCATACAGATTTAAAGTCTGTCCAGCAGAGGAATAGTACTGCTTTTAAGAAGACATTCATATGACACGTATTTCCCAGCGGTTTGCATTTCACAGCACCCAGCCACCGAGGTGTCTGTCAAATGCTTTGTTTTATCTCTCTGGGCAGGTAAATAGCCACAAGAAAAATTCGTAACACATCCCTCCTCCCAAGAGGCTCAAAGAAGACAATCATTACCCTAGAGAGGCAAAGCACTGGTAAATCTTTCTTCTATCCCTTGCAACTAGCAGGCCTGGTTGCAAGACAAACATTAGAACTAAACACACCTAGGAGCATATATTTCTGGCTTATGAGCCCAATATTAAATTTTTCTCCTTCTAACAGAGAAAAGTCTACCTCTGATGAAGTATTAACCATGAGGCCCAACAGAGACTGCATTTACTGTAATACTGGAGTGCATAGGGAAGTTTAAAACCTGTAAAAGTTACAGGTTAAGACCATATGCAGAAATAAGGAGGTGTCATGACAGAAGTTACATGACAGAAGTTTGTATTTCAAACTATCTTTTATAACCATAAAACACTAGAAACTTGTTTTCTAAATGAAAGATCAAATGTTGATATGATTAAATGAGTTGTATCTTAGACTTTGAACACAAGCCTCTAGACAATTAATATAGCCTGCTGAAATCCTAAAATCAGTATTCAGCTGTAGGACTCGAGAAGTTTTGCTCAAGCAGCAACAACACATTATTCAGACATTAGCACATTATAAAGGCAACAACTTACCTGAGGACCTGGTGGTCCTGGTGGCCCTGGTGGCCCTCTTTTTCCTGGATCTCCCTAAAACAGGGTAAAGTAATTTTGTTGATTCATAGTAATACTGAAAACAAGCAGTTACATATTTGTACCACGCAACAGCAGTGCGAAACAGAGTAGCTACAGAAGGACGGCCTAGGTAGCCTATTAAAACCTAAGGCCACAACATAGAATGGGAAAACCAATTTTTTAGTAGAATGAGAGCCACATTGTGGAGTAGGAGTCAAAAAAATAAAAAAAATTCAGCTGTTTTAGAAAGCTGAAACATCCAACCACAGGATCATCTATGCACTCCTCTATCTCATAACTGCTGAATAAGTTCTGAATTAAAAGAATCCTAGTAACTGGCAAAAAAGTCCAAAGCACAGAGAGGAAAAAGTCCCCTTTTTCAGAGCCAAAGATGAATTTACCAAGTTAGAATCGTCTCCTGTTTATGAAGTTTTGATGTTTAATGCTTTCAGAAGACAACAACAGAGAACCTCTGCAAATATTTTTTCTGAATGCTTTTAATTAAAATGAATGTAATACTCTGAAAGGGACCACCTTATAACTAAATACTGTCATTTCAATATTATGTTTTATATGTTATTTAGTGACAAATAAAACAAACAAGATTAATACAGAAAAATTATTCACCAATTCTCACTATACATGAGCCATTGGTTTGAAAACACTAAAAAAGGAATATTTCTTTTCCACATAATGTATGATTACATTGTGGGATTCATTATCACAATGTGTTACGGAGGTCCATGATATAAATGGATTCAAAAAGGGACTGACTACATTAATGGAGGATAGGCTCATATATAGCTTTTGAAAAAGGCAGCACAGATGCAATTTCCGATTCAGACAGACTCTGAACCACCGATTCCCAGAATGTAGGAGAGTATGACAGAAAAATGTCATTTTAAAAATAGCCTGTACACTTCTCTAGGTACCCATTATTGCCTTTGCTACAGACAAAACAGTGAGCTAGATGGAACATCTTCTGAAACAAACTGGCAGATTTTAATATTCTATTTTATATTCATCTGTATGACTGAGCACAACACAGGGGAGAGGGGTATGAATTAAAAAGTGGGCTTCATTAAACAAAATGTTAATGCTCTTTCAGATTTCAAGTAAATTAACAATTGATTTCAGGAGTCAAAATATGACAGCATGCTGAAACAGAGTGCACAGTTTAGCAGTAAGGTCAGTAGAGGGATTTACACTTAAAATGAGACTAAGATATACTGATTTGCCATGTTCACCGATACGCAAATGCAAAACAGAAATAGTATGTGGTACCATAACGTATATGTGTGAAGAAAAGAGTAAATCTGAAGTTCTTGCATATAATGTTAAGTTATACATTTTCTGTACTTTTTGCAGGTTTGCTTTTTCAGTTTAGCTTTTCTTGAATAAGAGGAGCAGTATGGAACACTATATGAAACATTCCATTCTAACCTAATGGGTGGCCCTGACTTTGTGCTATTAATTGTTCCTCATTTCTGATGAGCTTCAAACACAATCTTTCCTCTACCAGTGATCACTTCTGAGGAAAAAAAGTGTGTTTTCAAGTGCTGTTATAACCAAAACAGAGTTTAGACAGCACAGTAATTATTCATTTTTTTCCTACAAGGATCTTCAAGCAATTGAATAAACCTACATATTTTAGCAAACATGGTAGTACTTACAGGCGGACCAGCCCGACCCACTTCCCCAGGAAGTCCTGCTGCACCAGCTGGACCCTATAATAACCAAGTTAAATAGTATTTTTAGACCTTATAATACCTCTACAACACAAGCAACCATGGAGTGAGAACATGTAATTCTCTCAAACAGAAAAACTGTGCCTTCAGACACCAGTATTCTTGACCCATATACCACAGGCCCAAGCAACCTCGGCAGCAGTTAAGAAAGCATATATAACAGATGTAGAACATCAGGATTAAAACAGTCTCCTTAATCACTGAATTACTTTTTAATACAGTATAACAGCTTTATTTCACATTTAAACAGGTTCATTAAACAGTATATTTACTAACTGCAAAAATTATACTTACAGGTGGTCCAAGAAGCCCCTTGCCCTGTGAAATGTAAAAAAAAGGTCAGAAATATGGCAAGGGTTCCACATCTAGTCAAGCTGTTTGCCAAGAACAGAGTATTTGGGATAAAAATGTACAAAAAATTGATGTTTGATTCTTCAAAATCATTTTGAAAACTTATTTAACTAATGTTAAATATAAATGTTATTATTACATAATCAATATCAGGAGAAAAAATAAATTATTATGTTGCCTTGCAGTAGCATTTATTCATACATATTTACAAACACATAAACTTCCACAAAGAAATGAAGACACTAAATCCTTTGGGTTCTGCTAATTATCAAGTACCATGATAAACACACCTATGCTATAATCATTTCCTTCTAAAGATCTGCCAAGGTTAGAAAGTCCCATTACTTCACGCTTGTAGGAAGAGCTTCTCAAAAATTCTCTGAATCTGAGAATAAGAACCTCCACACTCCCACCCTTCTTTTTTTTTTTTTAGTTAGGTTTCATTAATCTAAATTTAATCTCACCAAAAGTGAGATTATGCATGTTGGCCATTTTGAGAAACGTCTACTAACTGCTCTACTTCTTGAGCAGCTGGCAGCCATTCATCAAAGGGAAAGTCTGTATAAATGGAATTTCCCCAAGAGATTTATTTTAAGCATTAATGTTTCCTACATTGATTCAGTATGTACAAGTTAACAACCATGGAGCTACAAAATCAAACACAAGGCTTCTTCCTAGAATCAAGGTCTAAAGATTAACCTTAACCTTAATAATTACAAGGGTAATGACACAAGGTGACTAAGTATATCCACCTTTTCTTTATCTTTAAATAACTAAGAATTCTCATTTCCTCATTATAAATATTCCCGCAGGTTCACCTTTAAATACAAGGTCCACCTGCTTATTAAGCAGAGGCAGAACAACTCCAAAGGGAATCCCTACTGAGGTTCACTGAAGCGTTATCACCTTGAGACTGAAAGTCTCAGGGCAAACAAAAATCCCCAAACTTTGAACAATGGTCAAAAATCTCATCAGAATTATTGCTTTTACAGGCTCAAAATATGGTCACAAAAGACTTGAATCAGGTAAGTGTTGCTCTGAACAAAATCAGCATTCTACCTTGACAAACTGGTCCACTTTGCTGCTTTCCCATAGTAACATCTGCACTTTGACGTTGAGACTAACCCTCTTTATGTATATTTTATAAACTCACTTTTTCTAAAGGCTCTTAAGTTATCCATTCTCATATTAGTCTGTCAACAGTGAGGTAAAATCAGGTATATTTTTGACAAATCAGTTTTTACTTCAGTTGACAGGCTAAAATGCTACAGTATTTTAACCTAGTATTCTAGTAATTCCATATTAATTCTCCATTTTTCCCATAGTAGGTCTTTTCATGTACACTTTTTTCCATATCAAATAACATATCTGACAGAGTTAAGCTATCTCTTCATTCCAGCTACACATTTTAAAATGCATTGCAAATGACCCAGTAATTATTTCCTCATCTACTTGACAGTGAAAAACAAACAAAAACCCTCAAACTCTTAAGAGAAAAATGTAGGGCTTTCAGTCTACCTAGAAGCTACCTCAGTTCTGCCCGGTTTCTGTGACTGAATTTCGCTCATATATTGAGTCTACAGATTGACCAGCCATTGTAAAAGTACTACCTATTTTCCAGATTTTCAGGTAAGAAATAGTATCCATGAAAATTAAATGCAAATGTCCACTTAGAATGATTCACCTTACTGTAATTCAGCTATAAAGCAATGTGTTCAAGAATAAAATTATATTTTCCTCTCTGGCCAAATATCAAAATGATTGTATTTTTGACCCTGCCCACTAACTTTCATTAAATTTATATTAAACAAAGATACAGTGGAAGGTACAGAATTTCACAGCAAGGAGTGCTATATTGGAATACGTTCTATTTAATTCAAATAATTTCTTCAAAAGTAATCTAATTTTTAATTTAAAACCTTAATTATGTGCATCCCTATTACAATTTCATGACAGCCACTTTGTTCCATTATTCATTGTCCTTGAGGTTTTCCCTAGTTCCCTTTATAATCTAAGTTTCTACATGCCAAACATCATTCACGTCTTCAACACTGTAAAATTCCTAAAATTCACTATTATTTTCAGCCCCTAAAGACAGATGCTAAATCCATCTGCATGCCAACTGGAACAGTATTCTTCATGTCTCTTCTCATATTTTGTCTTGTTTTCATATGGAAGAGCCCAGGAAGTCACATACAGCATTTACACTTCAGTGATACCATTTAAACACATGGCAATGAGCTGAAACAGGAGTAACTGAAGATCACACGTGCTCCTCTATTTTCCACAGCATACAAACTAAACACGTCCTTTCAGTAGTATCTGCACACTTTGATAAAAAGGTTCCTTAACGTACTACTCCATTATGAGTTCTTGGAAACCTCATAAATAGTTTCTGGCTTTTCTTCCTTATATTTAATGGTAAGAATCCTTCATATTGATACCTAAGGGCTAAAAAGCCTCTTCATTTACTAAGTATATTACTTACTGGAAATCCGCGAGCACCTGGCAGTCCTGGCTCACCCTTTAAAAGATAAAAATTGAGTTTTTCAAGATGAATTAGCACTGAGTTTTGCAAACAACATACAGGACGATGCTCTCACCTTTTGGAAGGTATTATTTAGTGGACATATTCTGCAAGCATTATTCATTTAATTAATGCTACGTTGGTTTCAGTAAGACTAGATAGAAAGGAAAGACTTTCTCAATATTAAAAAGATACAGCCTCAAGCCTTTTTTCCCCCCCCAAAAAAAATAATTCAAGCATGTTGGTTACTCTGACTTCTGATGTATGTTTCATTTATCTGATTGCTGATGAAGTCAGGTTTCACTGTTCTGGTTGCCAATGCATATTACTATAAGATAATTACAGTACAACAAGATGGAAAGAGCCTCACCATTACTGAAGATGCTCAACCTTAATGTCATCTGTGCAATGCCACCATTCCTTACTGCTGGCTGGGGGAATGGAAGTAGCTTTGTACTGTGTGAAAAACGCCCAATGGTTCTGCATTCTACAGATGTTTTAATATTGTAAGAAAGGATGCAGCATCTCATTTGTTGCATATAAACAAACAAAAACCCTGCTTTAAAAAAAAATGCATGATTTCATTCTTACCTTCTGTCCTTTTGGTCCTGTGGCTCCACGTGAGCCATCAGGTCCTGTGAATCCCTTTGAAAGTAAAGTATACAATGTTAATGCAAAGGTTATGTGGTTTTCTTAATCGCAACAGAAAACATTCTAAAACATGGAATAAAGAAGCTATTAAATTAAGTAACTGCAGGAGATTTACAATTCAAATGCCTGTTTACACGTACAGATAGAACCGCCCAAGTTAAAAATACTGTCTTCTGGTGACAAACATCAGTGCCTGTGATCCTTCAAAAATTATTCTGTTAAATTACAATCAAACTAAACACATAATCTCACATGATCCTATTTCCTTTAAATGGGAGATTGATGAACTTAGTTCATGGCTCAGATTAAAGACAACTGTCTGTGTTTTCCATTTCAAATAAACCATTCATTGGCACAAACAAAAAAATAATTAAAAAAATCAACAAAGCTGCCAGGCTGGATTTGAGGTTGGTCTTTGAACCACACTTGTCTACCTTGCTAAAATTAAAAAGCAACCATAACCATAACTACAAATTCATTTGTAGCTCTTTTGTTTTCTTTTGCTTCCATATTTTTAGTCATCTTATATGGCTTAGAAATTTCCATATATCCATAAGAAAAGCCCTGCTTTTACATTTGTCCAGTATTTTTCTTTTCTGGCACACTTCCAGCAATTCAGTGTTCACCCAAAGGCATGTTTTCTCTGATAATTTGCTTTTGAAAGCCTACATGATCATTACAGGCAATTAATGTACAGTATCTTTACACAGTCTATTAAACCTGACACTGAAATAATTTGTGAAAGAAAAACAAGATTTAAAAAGTCAGAACTGCCTCACCAACTAAACACAGAAGAAAGTATAAATCTAAAACCCCAATTAAAAGTTGAATGCACAGTGGGAGTACAATAAGGTCCCCTGTTTTGTCTTCAAGTGAAAATAAAAAATGTTCCCCATTTCAGAACACAGTATTCTAAGTAGTACACTCATCCACTAATATGAGGGGATATGCAAGTATGAACAAATATCAAAAGCTGAGCTGAGTTTAAAATGTTCTGTTTTACCTGACTGTGTTACTATGAATTCTGGCAAGCAAAACAAAGCCATGCCTTAGGTGAAAATTACAAGAGGCAATGAATTTTAAAGATCTGCTTGTGGGTTTTTGACATGTGCAAATGCATTTTGGTCCTGTATGGTTTCCACAAAAAAAAAATGAAGTGGTTCAAGACACCACTCATGGCAAGCCCATTTCCTCTTCCAGGTTTGAAATTTGGACAGTTGAACTAAAGACGGTTTCAGCTCCACGTTCACCAAATCTCTTTTCAAAAGCAAATTGAAAATTAACCTCTAACAGTACTGCAGTCTTCAATAAACATTAGGCTTTTCCATTTATATAATTTACAATATTCTCTAATATACTGGTTTGTTGTATATAATCTTTATTTTTGGAGTGTTAAATTATAAAAGTATTCTACCACTTATGTAAATTAGACATGAGCCTGCTTACCCCCTGGCATAACATCTCTGTACTAATGGAACAACCTTGCTTCACAGCGAGAAATGCTTTCAAACGCTGCTCTCGAGAGAGACACGAAGAGCTTCCCAAGGAACGTATGAAGGTGTTTTTATTGCATTATGTAACTTGCTGTTCCTCCACGGCGTTATTGCGGCTCTCGTGGTGCTGGGGGAGGTGGCTTAGTGGTGATGTGGGCAGGCTGTTGGGCTGGGTGGGCCTGAAGGTCTCTTCCAACCTCCATGATTCCATGATTATTCAAGAGATTCAGCCTAACAGGCCATCAACACTGGATGACGTTGGAACTTTACAATTTTGTATTGTTTTCCACAGAGAGAGGAAGGTACACTGGCAGGTGGGGGCTCTGCGATGGCTGAAGCCTGGGAGGTTGTTTTGGTGGGGCTTTTTTAGTGAATTCACTGTAACATCGGGCCTATAGGGCTGATCTGATGTTTTGGGGTTTTTCTCTTCCTGTTTTCTCCGCTTTAGGGAACGAGACCCAACACCCCCGCTCCCCACAGCCGCTGGACGCCC
>VZRW01006854.1:0-35935 GCA_013398125.1 Aegotheles bennettii | reverse complement strand
AATGAGGCGGGGGTTGATCTCTTTTTCCAAGCCTACTGTAAGAGGACCAGGGGAAGTGGGCCAAAGTTATAACAGGGGAGATTCAGATTGGATATTAGAAAAAATTTTTTCACCATTAGGGTGATTAGACATTGGAACAAGTTGCCTAGGGAGGCGGTGGAGTTGTCATCCCTGGAGGTATTCAAGAAGCGCCTGGATGAGGCACTGAGTGATATAGTTTAGTGTTTTAGAGGTTATTATGGTGGTGATTGGTAGACAGTTGAACTGGATGATCTTGAAGGTCTCTTTTGGCGATAACAATTTTGTGATTCTGTGAAATATTTTACTTACTTAGGAGTTCTTCCAGTGTTACCACAATTCATCGTGGTAGTAAATTAGATCTCCCAGGTTGCAAGGCCACTTCTATCATCAAGTGTGTTTCTTTATCTACCATTTCAGGCTGCCTTGAAGATCAGTTTTCTAGCTATCTCCCTATCAGTGTCTTCCTATCTAGCTATCATTTCCTCATGTTCAGTGTTTCTTCCTAGAAAACCTCCATTATGTTATCTCTAGATGTATATATATATATATATTTATTATTTTCTCACACTAAGACTTTATCGTGACTAAATCACAAACTAGCCATAAAGTAATTGAGTCTTCTCTAAAGAAATATTGTTAATTTACTAACCAATCTCCTCTTTGGCCCATTTCCCTCTTTATTCCAATGTTACCAAATATAGAGTTTTAGTTAATTTCTGTCTTTCTTTCAAATACAAAATAAATTTGGTATTTTTTGTTTCTAGCTTGTCTGCCTTCTTTTTAGTGCATATTGTATATCTCCTATACTCTAGTTTCCTCTAGTATAATTTAAAACATAAGTTTATTTTTCTGAATGAATTTTTTATTTTTTCTATCTTGATCAATATTTTTCTCACTTATTCAGTACTGAAAAATTATTATTTTTGTTTTTTCTTCCTCTGTTCTGAAAAAAAAAATCAAATTTTATGCCTTCACATAGTCTACTGCTTTATAATGTGGAACCGTAAAGGCTGTAAAATAGCCTGACTGGTTTTCTTCCTTAATGGAATGAAACGACTTTGCCCACTGAGATGCTTATCAGTTCCGCCTCACCAAACCATGGCTTTTTTATTTTTTAACTTTGCAGACTCAGCTCTGAACATATGAGTATCACTTCTGGTACAGAAAATCAGCAATTAGGGGCAATACTGTATTACATTTGGGCAGTGGAACAGACTGAATATATTTTTAGGGACTCCTTGTATATAACCTAATTTTCTCTCATTGCTTTACAGAGGTGACCTTGTTTTAAATATCTTCAGCGCCTGATGTTATAAAAGTGATTTTTTTTTTCAAATCTCCTCTGTTAATGTGTTCCTGTTCTGAAACAAATGCAAGATAACATTAATATTCTTCCCACAAAATACCTGCTAATTTGCTTGCAGTGAAGATAGAAAGCTTTTCATAACATATCACAAACTTCATTTATGTGGAATGAGTCACCAGACCTTCTGAAAAGCCAAATGAGTACCTAATCTCTAATGCTGCCTTCAGCTATAACATCAATCCTCCCTAGTCCTACTTATCTTTTATCAGCTATTCAGTTTTTAAAAATTTCCATTCTGTTACAAAATTGTGTTATTCATCTGTCAAAGCAGGTTTGATTTATGTTTTTTTTACTATTAAAGCATCAGAGAAAAAGCCCATGGAAGTATACTATTTTGTTATTAGAGACAAACAATTCAGTGTAACATAAAAGCTGATAATAAACTCTGTGTCATACTTATCATATGTATTATTTTCTACATTATTCTGCAGAGATCATGCTGAAAGATGTATATGCTGTATACATATATGGCAGATATATGGCACACAAAATATAAGTGATCTATAAGCTCTGATTTAGTTTATCAAGTTTCTGTACAACTGAAAAACAGATGCATGAAACTGTACAAATGGAAACCCTAAAACCTATGAGAAATTTGTTTGGAACTGGTCAAACATTACTCACTGAGTAGTTTCAGACAAAAATTAACTCCCTGAAAGGGAGAAACACAAAGCTCACTTTTGAAACCAAGAGCTACTTCATCTTTCATGCAACAAGCTCAAGGCCAGGAGGTTCATCCAAAATGTACAAAACTGAGATTCTGTTCTACTTCCTAAGAGGATTATTGCTAGCTTTTAAAGTGGGTGTCCTATTGGTTAATAGTTGTCCTGGTTTGAGGGTACCAGGATAAAGATTTTCTATACTAACCTGAGACCACCCAGAACCCCCCCAGCTGCTGCCAGAATTTTTATGTGGCAATTACAGTGGGAGGGGGAGCAGCTGTGCTTATGGGGAGGTAAGGATGGACCAGGTGACCCAAATGGACCAGTCATAATATTCCTTCCCATCATGCTCAATATAAAATTGCTCCTAAGAGAATCCTTTTCTGGCTCCTGTGGCTGGTATGCTGGCAGGATTGGGTTTGCTTGTTTGTTATCTCTCTCTGTGCTTCTGGTGTTCATGCATCCTGCATTCTCACTGGAGAAGAACGTTGTGCGCTGAGACAGGTTTCCTTGCCTCCTCAAGTAGTATTGGTGCAGTCACTTCAAGGTTAGGGTTTTTTGTGGACTGTAGTTGGGACACTGGACCCAGGTACCCCTATCCACTGCTGAGTCCAGTTTGGGACTTTTGCGGTCTGGACATAATTCCCATCTGGGAAGCATGAGCTCCATATTTGCATATTCATGTATATATTTGAGTCTGTTTACATATTTGTATATAATTCACCATATCCATTATTGTTGTTATTATTTCCAGTTTCATTAAAACTGTTCTAGGGGGTTTTTTTCCAACATCAAAGTCTCTCTCCCCCAACCCCTTTTATTTTCTCCTGAGAGGTTGGTGGATAACAGAGCATCTGTTATTGGCCAAACCTGTGACAATAGTCTATAAAATAAATTACAGGAAAGGAATTGAAACCCACATATCCAAAACTTGCAACTGGATATAAGGATATAAAATCACAGAATCACAAAATAGTTGAGGTTGGAAAGGACCTCTTGAGATCATCTTGTCCAACCCAAAATCTGAGGTTATTTTAGGATTACGAAATAGTTTAACTTGTTTGTATGGATTTGCTCTGAATATATTACTCTCCAATGTATTAGAGAAGGGTGATGGGAAAGCTCCCACACAGGAGACTCAGTTTGGTTTCCCTCAGGCAGAAAATTGTCTCTCAATTCTAGTTACCTGTCCACTGACCTGCCCAGAGAAAGAACCATCATATTCCACTTGATCCATATGGGCCTTCCCTTCTAACTTCAGCTAGTTTAAAAAAATACAAGTATCTTCCATGAGAATTAAATGGTGTTGTTTGATCATACATGGATCACATTTATTTCAGTAAAGATAAACAATATAAACATAACAAGTAAATGTTTGTTTCTGTTAGATGTAAACTACTACACCAATTTTTCAGCTGGTTTTCATGTAAAAAAAGCTAGCACAGCTCTAGAGTCTGCTAGTCTAGGAGTAGGAAAAAAAAGAATATATGTTACTGTAGAATTCAGAGAAAATATATTGAGAGAAATAATGATCTTATATAACCACAAAGAAAAGACTGAGAGCAAAAAACACTCAAAATTGGAGGCCTTTGTTTATATGCTTGTTTCCATAATGTCATACATGTGATGTTATGCTTCATTTTATCATTAAGAATGAGTGTCTAATGAGTTTTAGGTTGAATAGTCATATGACTTTCCTGTAGCTTCTTGAAGAAGGAACAGAGACTTATTTGCTAAAAAACAAGGTGTCAGAAAAAGCAGGTTGCCTTCTTTTAGTTAATCTTTCTCTAGTGGATAATCAGAGTCTATCTGGCACTCTTGTCAATCTTCTGTCAAAGGCAAAGTAGGTGTTTGCTTATAGTAACAACGAAGCACCACTAATATAGCCACGATTCTGCTACCTATTTTGCCCATGTTTGAGTTTGTTGCTAACAGAGGTGGGAATCTGCAGAGGTCACCAGTCTCAATCTCCTTTCCACTCCAGACTACCTTTTCTGCTGTGTTCTAGCTGCACCCTCCTTCTTTCCCTCTTGGGGCAGGACAACAACAGACCATTTGTCACGTTAATGGAAGGGGGGGAGAGGTTTATATATAACTTTGTCTGTCCAGAGTTCTATACCAAGAACTTGCACCGGAACAGATTCACAAAGTCATAAGAAGCCAACTTTGTCTGTCTCAGAGCCCCACTCAGAGCTTTCACCAAAACAGGTGCACAAAGCTGTAAGATGCAAACTTTGTCTGTCCAGAGTCCTACTAAGGACTTGCACCGAAACAGATTCACAGAGTCATACGCAGATGACTCTGTCCGTATCAGAGTCCTAGGACTTGCACCGAACAGATGAACAAAGTTGCAAAAAATAAGGTTTATTAAGGTGACAGATACAACAGGTTCGGAATTGCCTTTGATAAATGCACTGACTGCAAAAACACTATTAATGATATTGCTAGAACCAATAGTAAATACTACAACCCAGAGATATTTCTACACCAAAGGTAAAAGGCACAAATGCTTACCCAGGTAGACGTTTCTGCCTAGAATAGAGGAAGAGAGCACAGTCCGTCTTGTTCTCAGCTGTAAATGTGTGAGTGTGGTTGTGATGTGTGAAGGTGAGGTGTGTGTGAGTGAGATGCTCTGTGTGTAAGATGTGTCCTGTTCCCCAGCTTTTATCCCCAAAGCTACAAGGTTCCCACCCACAGGTGACATGTAGTATGATTTGGGTGGAGAGGCGAGTGCTATAGTCATATATGTATAGCATGTACACCAAAATCTTCATTAACATAGATGGGGGTGTCAACTTTGTGTAGGTAAATGAGGAAAAAGGTCACCCTCTGGGCAATCATGGCTCCTCCAGACATCACTAACAAAGTCGGGGACTGTTATCAGTTTTATCTTGCTGGCCCATCAGGGATCTTTGTCTCCACAAAGGCCTCTGACAATTAGGCATCCTGTGTCAGACAGAAAGGCTTATCCCTTTCTGGAGTACACAAGATTTAGCAAGGCTTTATTGTTTATGGATTCTATCTAGGAATTTCCTCAAACTCCACACCATTCAGCCAGACCTCAGACCTCAGACCTTTTTAAGGATCCTTGTCCTATTCAGTAGCCTAGTCTGCATAGAAACAAGTACTTTTAATCAAGTACATTTTTGGCAAATTACAGATTCTTGACTTCTAGAAGTCCTCAACTGTCTCTTCATACTGCACAAAAGAGTTGGGAATTTGCTGAAATATGTGCAATGATGTCAATTAGTCCAGCCATTATAACAAGACTGGGACTTGTAATTTCCTCATCTGCCTGGCACCCAGAATGATGGATGTAACCTTAATGCCTATTGCTTCTGTAAACCCTCACTTGAACTAAAAATTCATTATGTGACTGTTTACTGTGCAACAATTTCAACAGTTCTGTAGTTTCCTTCATGGTTGTTAACAACTTAATGAAAAAATATGTAAGTTCTTTAGTTCTAAATCTAACCAAACTATTAAGTTAACCAAATCATTACAGTGTCCAGTATGTTATTACTACTTATATAATGAAATTATTTGACTAAAGCTTAATCCTGTACACACAGAATATTCTTTAGTGATGAAGTTTTTACCTTTCACCGAGAATCTCATCTGAGTAAGCAAAGTTTGATGGTAAGCTAATAATATTAAAAATGAAGAAATGACTGGTGTATAATATTTAATCAAGATTTCAGATTATATATTCTGTTATGGAAGTAATAAGAAACAGATTAACTATTATTTTGCATTCTTGTGTTTTACCATAAAAGTTCACTAAAAAAAAAACCAGATTAAGGTAAATCTGAAGAATTTTCAACTTCATTTTTAATTATTTTAATTGTTTGACTAAGAAGAAGAAAAAGATTCTATTTAAATATGAAACAGTTCCATTTTTACTTTCCAAATTATTTATTAAGAAAGTGTGCAGTACAGAAAGAAATAAAATGTTGAAAGAATAATTTTTTTCATTGTCAGAAAAGAATGTTTAGAGTAGCCCCAAAGTGAAACAACAGCAAGAATAAGGATGTCCATAAACATATATATGTAAATATGTACATATATACATATATATATTTGAAGTTAATTCATGATCAGAACATATACGATCAACAGCCCGGGAGGTTTGAAAAACTTCACTTGGCATTTTCATGCATGCTTTTTCAATTGCTACTTATAATAAAAAATCTGTAGTTATAAGTTTAAAGCTTGATGTATCAAACTAAATTGTATACCTAGAAATGGCCATTACTGTAGATGAACCCACACACTAACAGAATTACTGGGCAGCAAAAACATGACCCTTAGAAGTGGAACGTACAAAAATAATTTCTAAATAATTGGGCACAGTGGTAGTTCTACTACACAGAGTACTACTTACACTGCACACAGTTTCCAAATTACTTGATTACTCTTCAGATTTAGATAAGGATTTATATTTTGATAGGTAATTAAGGAACTAAATTTCAAAGGAAACAACAACCTTTGGAAAAAAACAGATTTCATTAGAGGAAATTCTCATTATCCTTATAACTATGCTTAAATTTTAGAGATGAGATAGCAAAAAATTTTCTCCTGGTGTTCACAATTCAAAACACTAAATATTTTCTTATTCGAATGAGATATTCCTTTCTATATCATGTTCAAATATGAACAAGACCAAATTTTTTACCTTTTCTCATCTTTTTTTCTCTTTTTTTTTTTTTTTTTTAAGGACATCCTGTTCTTGATGTTCTGATTCTAGATTAACCTGGGTCATCCTGCACTTCATATAATATTTCCTTCTTCTCATCACAATAAATCACATACCTGGCATCTCTAGTCATCCTCATGTGGGTACTTTACCACTTTTAGCTTGTCAAGGGGTTCATGAATTAGTCACATTTGGTAACAGCTTATTTTGACCATTGTCTTAGTCTTTTTTTCAAGAACTAAGCACTGGCATATGGTCCAGTAAGGCTTAGGGACAACATACATAAGAAATCGAGTGTAATAGTTAAAAAACAAGTATTATCAACTTTGTCATACTTTGGCACAGAAAAGTAGTATTAATGAGATGCTTATGAGATGTTGTATGTTGCATGAGCTAGGTTTATTTCCTTTTCCCCATGAAGAATATCAGTTTTAGTTAAAAATAAAAAGTCAACTATTTCACCCCATCTTCAAGATTTTACATCTGAAACTAGAATATTTTGATTCTAAAATGCACTCAGCAGTAAGTGGTCCACAAATTCAGTTGCTCCTGTTTGAGTCCTTATCCACAATGGAATTTCAGAGAGGACCATCACTTTTGCTAAGTATTTTGCCCAGCTGTGTGTAATTAAATTCACAGAATAAGTGCTTAGTTGGTCATTGATGGCTTTAGTAGAGAGTGAGAAATACCATGGAACCAAAGAATGGTTTCTGGCAACTTATGTCTTTCCTATTCTGGTATTTTTAGATGAGTTTCTCGTCCTCCTGAGGCAAGTGGTTTATGACTTGTGGCTTGACCCTGGTTAGATGCCAGGTGCCCACCAAAGCCACTCTATCACTCTACCTCTTCAGCTGGAATGGGGGAGAGAAAATATAATGAAAGGCTCATAGGTCTATATAAGGACAGATCACTCAGCAATTATTGTCATGGGCACTACAGACTCAGGAAAATAAATTTAATCTATTACCAATCAAATTGGAGTAGGATAATGAGAAATAAAACCTAAATCTCCCTACCCCACCCTTCTTCCAGGCCTTTGCCACCAAATTCTCTACCACCTTACCCTAAGTGGCACAGAGGGGCAGGGAATAGGAGCTGTGGTCAGTTCATCACACATTGTCTCTGATGCTCTTTCATTCTCAAGAGGAGGACTCCTTGTACTGCAGTATGGGGTTCCTCCCATGGGACATAGTCCTCCATGAACTTCTGCCCGATCCCTTCCCACAGGCTACAGTTCTTCACAAACCACTCCAGTGTGGGTCCCTTCCTAGGAATGTATGTTATGTATGCTTCACAGACTAACGACATATGTTAAATGAGCATTTGCTAAAAGTGATAGAAAAGTCTAAGAGTGAATTGCCAAAGCTGAACTTCCTTAGCTTTGAAAGGAAATGTAAACAGTTCTTCTTATTTCTTATTGGTAATAACCTGTAAGAACACTTACAGTGAGTGAGAAAATGCTTTTTCAAGAGGATTAGCATTTAAAGAGTCTTTATTGATGATGTGAAGCTACAGAAGAAGTCCAAGTGGTATACCATCCTCTAAAAGTCTTGATATTGTTTGTTATTTTAAAACTAATGTTTTGATAATCAAGAAGATGAAGCGTGTTTTGTTTTAAAGACTATAGTCTTTCTATTGTGTCAGTCAATTGCATTAAGATAATCTTGTTTTCAATTATTGTCTTTCATTGAGCACCATTATCACCCATCAACCCCTGAACAAATATCACATTGTCCATCTTTCCAGGCAAGTATTGTAATTAATCAATAACTGCAATATTGATTCTGGAGAACTGAGGTTTATCGCTGGCATACCAAGTTGCTTACTAACTCATTACAACAGTCAGAGTTTTTTTTAATGTAGAAGCAAGAAGTGACTAGAATTAAATTTAAATTTTTCTCCATATATTTGATGTCTAGAGTTGCTAAGATTGTATTATTTGATTAGATTTTAAATCACATTTGAACTGAAAGACTCTGTAAAGCTTTGCCCGAGGACTGCAGTTTAACACAAGCAAAGGCATATTGGAGGTTGAATAGCTCCTTTTAAAAACACATCTGCAATGTATTACCAAGATGTCGCGTTGTGAAACACCAAATCCTTGAAGAGGAATCCCAGACTAAAATATCACACAGCAATGATCAGTACATAGGCAATGCTTTCAGCTTCTCATTTACAGAGCTGTTTTCTCACTCTTGTTTCACAGAACTTTCTCCTTTTTTTAATGCTTCCAATGGCAAGCTAACAGTACAAACAACATCATTAAAATGGAAATAAATTTATTTAGCACTTGCATGTGGTAGGACATGGAATCTATTTTTGAAAAGTCTCATTGATTTCATATAGCTTTGCCAAACATTCTTGAGTAAATTAAAATGTTACCATGAAAGGATGTTTATGAAACTGGCACTGATGATGTGCTGCAACTAGGAAACAGGAATGCACCCCAGGTACAGACTTGGAGGCTGCAACTGTCTCCAGCAAATCCATGACAGAGGGTGTTTAATACCTGTCTTGTGCTATTTAGAAGCTGCCTTTACTGGATGGATTCCATTTTGATATTTGTTTCCCTGAACAGACCGTTGAACAGTTGACTGCTAACAATAACACAAAATTTGTATGCAGAAACAGCGTGTGGGATAACACCCATACAGTTAGACCTACCTGAAATGATTCTTTTTTAAAAACTGTTGGTTGCTGTCATATAATTTGTGTAAATGCAGAGGTAGAAAAATTCCATTCTGTTTTGTAGGAAAGCTTCAGCAGTCACTGATATTCTTGATCAAACTGTCAAATGTCAGGTTGGTTCTGTTTCAGATTCTTCACTGTTTCTCTTTTTTCTCCTTCTTCTTAGCTTCCCTACAACCTGCTCCCACTCACAAATTGTCATTTGCAATCAGTAAGCATTTAGAACAGCTGATTCTCAGAACTATTTCATCTATCCCTTGCTATCATGATTTTTTTTTTTAAAGAAATTGGCAATATATTTAATATGACTATAGCAGCTCTGAATCTGAGAGGGCAGGAAGTAAATGGACTGGTAAATGCACACCGAAGTGAATAAGTCAGTATTATAAGCTCTGTCATAATGTTTGTGCAGTATTTTTATTTTCTATCATAAAGAGCAAATTCTGTATCACTCTGCCAGTATAAAACTGATGCAGTACTGACAAAGTTGAACTTGAGAGTCTTTCCTGCTTTGGAGGATTTTACATTTGAGAATTGTAACAGAAGCCCCATAACTATGTTACCTACCAGAAGTATGTTGTAGTGCCACTGTGAACTGTTGAGATATGGGCACCATTTTGGTCACAGTTATATACTTACATAATGATGCCTGAGACCTCTTTGAGTGACTATACTTAATTGAAACCTTTTAAGGGTAGCTGTATTTTATTTTATATTTTTTCTTCCCAGTGTTCATTATGTAATATTTACCACAAGGGACTAGAATTGCACTTGTACTATCCTCCTCACTCAAGTTGTTTGGATCCCACAGATGAGTAGGTGTATGAAATAACTTCAGGCCTAATATAAGGTCTTGAAAAAATTTCATATTTTCTGATTTTGATGTAAATTAGTTGTTTTTCTACCTCAATTTTTTAAAAGGTTTTAGCTTTTGAAATGGAGATCAAGAAGATTTGGGCTCTGTTAGTTTTGTAGAGTAGGCAAAAGGTTTAAGATAGTCACACAGAGTTATACAGAATATTACCTAAACCTTGATTCCATAAATGTTAAAACCTTTTACACAACTCTAATAATCTAAAATAAAATAAAATAAAATAAAATAAGAGAGAGTGTAAATATATGCCACCCTTAAGGACATTTTATAGAAGCAAAGAATATCTCACAAGTAGTTAATAGTCATGTCTTCAGTGTTTTCAATTGCATCTTCGAAAATACCCACTTTTTTTTTAGTGCTGTCTTTACCATGTCACACTCAGTTACAGTTAGAAATAAGCTAACATCTGTGGTTAGAAAAATGTTGCCTCCATAAAAATTCAGATTTAACTTCAAGTCTGAAGAGCACTGAAATAGATTGTAGAACATTTTAAGTAATAGTATCAATAGTGGGGAAATAATTTATGATAGCTGAAAATAGAGGACAAAATCTGATTTTTCCATTCATTTAAAAAGTAGGGTTTTCCATCAGGAAAGATGTCTTCATAGGACAGCTTCCACTAAGGAATCTATAAGCTGCAGGAAACTAACACAAGCAGGCTGACGCTAGGCATTTAATTTGCATTCAGATGATAGGCTTAGGAGGATTACAGAAAAGAGATAAGAAACAGAGTAGAAGCAGATCAAGTTATGCATCATCTCTTTATGTACTTTGGACCCAGCAGGATCCACACTGGAGAAGAGATGACAGAGATCATGCCTGGAGCACAGATTCGGACCATCCTGAGCCCGGGCTTGTTTACTGACTTGTTTGCAACACAATGTCAATATGAAATTTCCACATTTCAGAATACTCTGTCTCGGGATTGTGACAAGCTCTCTTCTAGAAAAGTCAGAGCTCCCTCAGCCATCAGTTTGAACTCAGTGGTGAGTCATAGCCAAGAAGAATTGAAAATTATTCCCTACTACCTCCTAGCATTAATTACCACTTCCCACTGAGCTGAACTGATCTTGCTTTGTTATCCCCGAAAGCAGCAGTTATTAGCTCCATCTCCCTGTTGGGACCACCATCTCTCCATGTGACCATCTGGAGACAAGGAAAAGAAGACTAATGTCAGGTTTTGTCTTTACTCTTAGCTGAGAAGATGCAAATAAGGGTACTTTTCCCAAAGCAGATTGGAGGTTCACCATGTAAATTCTCTCTTTAGTTCTTATCTTGCAATAACTAACAGACTAGAGCTTTATCCTCCTTTAAAACTGAAGGAAAAAGCTGAGTTCTTTTCAGTTTAAACCAGTGACAGGTACTGTTAGTTTCTGTGCTCTGCTCTCTTTCACTAGTGCCTGAAGTGAAACAGTTGAGCTGCCCGAGCAGTAAGTAGCCTCTCACTTTATATGAATTAGTTATTCCCACATTCTGCCCAAACATTAGCTAAAAAGAAGTTATCTGAGTTCAGGAACTAGTTTGAGCAATGCTTATCAGTAGTGCTGCAAAAGAAAAGTTTACTGCTTGCATTTATATTGATGAGATGCATGCCTAAGTATACTGCAACTTGGACAAAGTAGCAGTAGACTCACAGGACCCAATCCCAAGGCCCTGTTGTATAATATAGATGTAGGCAGAGTAATAAACTCAAACATTACTCAGGATCAAGTCTATTAAATATTTTGCTGTTTCTTCACTGTAATTATTTTTCACTTCTTGGTTGCTTTTCTGTACATTCAGTACATAGTAAGGCAGTGTTTGATGGTGTGCAACTTTTCAGAGGGTTACTATACTGCCGCTTTTGGTGTAAAGAACTGAATTTTATATCATCAACAAATCAGTAAGCTGTGTTGCTCCAGCTGAATTTCTGCTTGAAGGCAGTCTATCTCCTAGCAGCAGCTGGGCTTTTTTTCCCAGAAAAAATTATACAAAGTGGTCACTGAAGAAATGATGGTCACAAATTTTGCAGGAGCCAGTGGACTCTGACTCCCAAGAGTCTGAACTCAGTAAATCCTGAAACATGTTGGCAGCCACCAGCCAGGTGTGAATCTGTAGGCTGTAGATCACAGGTTTCACTGAGTGCAAAACTCATCAAGATGAAGATGTCCTCATTCCTCACAAGTGAAACATCTTCTCTGGAGCTCAACAGAAGCTTCACAACCAGCAAGAGCAGGAATTCCCTTCCTGCCACAGGCAATGGCTTCTAGCTTCCACTGTGTTCTAGTTCAGCAGGAGCTGAGAGGAAAGCGAAATGCCTCTAATCAGCCTGAGAGTGAATGAATCTCACTCTTGCTGAGCTGAGAAACTTATAAGCAAATTTTTTTCCCATACCATTCAGGAAATATTAGAATACTGTAGCGTGCTGATAGCTTAGGCAAACTCCTGCTGAAATCAAAAGAAATCTTTCAAGCTGCTTTAAAAGTCAGTGTATCAAGTCATAAACCTGGGCTAAATCAGACTGTGACTTAAAACCCCTCTAGAAGATAATTATTTTCTTTTTTTTCTTTGTTTTTCATCTAAGGGTATCACTTTCTTAGTAGGTGACAAGACTGGAAGTTACAAACTTCAAAAGCACTTTCAACTTCTGGGTAACAATTTCATACAATAAAAGAGTTGTTTTCCTAATGTTTCATCTGATGTTCACAAAGAAATTCAAAGTTGAAGTATTGTTTTCAATTAAAAAATGTTTAAATCAAGACTAAAGGCATCAGTTAGGGTAGTGTAAGATGAAAATAAGATAAACCATTCAATACGAAAAGGGCAGAAGCTCAATTTGGTGCCATATAAAATGATTTTGTTTCTGTTCTTTCTAGCAGTTTATATTTTGACTCTACCTTTTACATTTTATCATATGATTTAATTGCTTTTCTGGAAATTATTTCCAGGATAATTTTTTTCTTTGTTTTATTTTCTGCATTCATTAACTGGCTGTGAATGTTGGTTTTGGCTTGCTGCCTCTTTCCTGCCTTGGGGAGTATTTCTTGGTGGCTAACAGTAGGTGCTGAGTCCTGAAGTGTCGATTCAGAGCAATGGAGACAGGTGGACCGTCAGCAGGAGTAGTAAAGTGATATGCCACTGTAAATACAAAACTGTGACAGCCCCAGGAAACAATCTATTTTTCCTTTCAAACTAGGCATGACAGCTTCTAAATTCTAAAAGCCAGATTCATATAGGAAAAAAAAACCCCATGGTTTAGAAATCAATTTATTTTTTAAAGAATTTTTCCTCTGTTGTGGTATGAAGGTACATATGTAGGAACAATTTAAAAACAAGAGAACATTGCAAGTCTCAACACATGGATATTCAAATGGCTACATTTGGAGAACAGCTTTGCCCTTCCCCCCATCCTCCCCCCACCTGAAGACAACTGCAAATGAGGTAATGTTTCTCCTTGAGTAAACAGACAGAGATTTAACATATTTTAGATGATATCTTAGATAGGGAGAACAAACAAACACACTATTGTTATTATTAGTATTATTACTAATATTATGCTATTGTGTGTTTTTATCAGTTTTAAAGTCTGGAATTGTTCTAAATGAGCTTTCTCTTCTTCCTTCCCCTTTCTGCTAATACTCACATAAATATGCATACATTGCTTAATTATCAACAATGCTAAAGGAATGAGAAAAGAAACACCTCCAGCTTGCTGGAGAAGAGTATTGGTTTCTTATTTCTTTAATGGAATAAATAAAAACATCTTTAATATATCTGGTATCTTTGAGAATATCAACCTGACTGCACATTTTAAATCTTAGAACATGTCCATAATTGGGACCATATGATATTAATGAATTAATGGAATTTCTTGTCTTTCAAAATGTTGATTAACCATGGGAATGCTGGGAACGGGAAGATGGAGAGGTCTATACAGGCTTTGTTACTAAAAACAGGAAAAGATTGTTTCACACTGAAAAATGCACTCCCTTGCTTATAAGTATTCTGGTTCACTTGCTAAAGGAATAGAGTAACAACCTTTGCTGTTCACCTAGAACTCCTCTTCTTTGTTCAAAGTGAACAATGGAAAAGAAAATGACTTGTACTTCACATTTTTATAGAGCTCCTCATGTCCTAGTCTTGACTGGGGTATCTAAGCAATTACAAGCTACCCATAAATAAAGCAAGAGCAAACAGGTAGCACCATCTAAATAGGTAGTGCTGTTCACAGATGAAAAACAATAAGAGAAACTCAGTCACACATATGAAAGACCGTGGGTGAGGTAGTTGCATTTTATCAGCTTTGTTGCCTTGAGCTTGTTATGGTCATTTCCATTTCTCAGAAACATTGGAAAGAAACAGTACATTGTCTTTTTTTTTGCAGAAAGAAATGTGAAACTGCCTCTGAAACATTGTTCTGTCAAGTGACATTAAGAGCAAGGGCTTTATCAGTAGTTTTATTTCATAAACACAATATGAAAACTTCATCCAAAAGAGCAGTAAAATTTGACACGAAAAATCCATAGCTATTTTTGTTCTCACCTTTGAATATTTATGGCAGCTTGCATCTGAAGATCTTTGTCAGTTATGATGCTGCCTTCCCAAATAATAATTCAGGAAGTTCTTCTTCCATATCTTATCTACTATTTATTACATGAAGTCAAAACATTAATTCTAACAGCAGATTATTATATATCCATGTAGATTCATATATATCCAGGTAGATTCATTACTTAACAGTACCCAAAGCAACAAAAGGATCATTTATAACAGTGAAACCTCCCTTGTAAATTAGAATGCAAAATAATATATATAAAAATAGGTAGGTGTTCAGCTAAAGGATATTGGGATATTAGAATTTTTTCAATTCATTGCAAATAGAACACCCAGAAAAGTCTGTCCTTTACTAGTTGACCTTCTGCTAATCACCTACCTTTGGGGTTTTTTGTTTGTTTTTTTTGTTTTGTTTTGTGTTTTTTGGTTTTTTTGGGTTTGTTTGTGGTTTTATTTTGTTTTGTTTGTTTTTGTTGTTTCCCTTGCATTTCTGTTGTTTTTAATTAATACTTATTCTCCAATTAAAATATTTTAAGAAAGACAGAAAAATAATTATTATGCCTGGTGCCTGAAGTGTTAAAATCTTGGGATGCTTAAATACAAGAGCTTAACACTATTTCCTGCTCTGGTTGATGCTGAACTCAGCATTATTGCACATGAGCACTTAGTTCTATGATATAATATTTCATCCATTTCTAGAAAATAACTGTAAATGCAAGAAGAGCTCTTATAAAATATTGCTGTTTCTGTTAAACCACTACTCCACCCTATTTTAGACATGGCATTTCATTGATGGGTTAGGTGATTCTGAAATACTGACTATGTAAATGCAGTTCTTAGTGTTTTTCAAAAACCTTTAGAGTACTTTGTGAGATACTACATGTAAATATAAGCTCATCTATTGCTATTAGTCTCAGAGAAAATGTTAACTTATGCATAACCTCTGCAATAGAATATATAGACTTTCAATTTTTAAGTTTCTTAGAAAATTTTACTGTATGAAGGGTAGAGAACATTTTCAATAGTAATCAATGAATATCTAAAGTTGTTATAGTTTGAAAGGGGCAGGCAAAATCTTATTGGCTTTTGCTGCCAAGACCCAGTGGGGTCTAGGTATCAGGTATCAAGTATCAGGTTCCAGTATTTCCACACCCATTTTCCTGCCAGACTCTATAAAAGCCAGGAGGACCCGGGGGGCGGGGCGGGNCTGCAAGCTTCGCCATGTGGAGACCAGAGAGAAGAGGCCCAGCTTTTAGCTACCAGCTTCGCCACGTGGTCTGCAGCATTCCAGCATTCCAACTGCACCGAGTGCTGAGGATTTGGACTCTTTTTCATCCCATCGGCTTTGCAGTAAAGGACCTTCCATCAGCCTGTAACGCCGGTCATCTAAGCTCGGGTTGTATATTTTGTATATTGTATATTTTGTATATATTTTCCTTTTCCCCACCGGTTAACTCTTTCTCCCTGCGCCATTAAATTTGCTATAAGTTTTTAATTTCCAACCAGAGCCTGATCTTTCTTACTCCCCTTCTAATTTTCGGGGGGAGTGATAGAAACAAATTCTGTCTGGTTTGTGGCTTGCCCTGGCCGTTTGCAAAACCAGCACAAAAGTGCAGCAAAATATCTCATGTGTTGAGCCTTGATCAGAAACATAAGCTCCAAATCCAACAAATCTTTCATTAAAATTAGTCAGATATCTTAATACAGACAGTAAACACAATGTGATTACCAGAAGACTGGTAATGAAATAAAGAGGAATTTTCTCAAGTAAGGCTTATGCAACTGTTAAATTGGCCGGTGGGCTACAAATTTGGCTCTGCTTCTCATTTGTATGTTCTTGTATTTAAACACATTGATTATTGTAGCAGATTTTTAAATGATAGGCTATTTATAAACTGATAAGAAGATATTATTTGCATTTATTACAGTGGCTGTGTATTTCTAACCAGTTCCAAGACAATTGTTTCTCTGCATTGAAAAAATGCTTAAGAATTTAGTGAGATGGGATGAGAAGGAGGTTGTCACAAAAGGATTCAATTTGTATGATGGATTGATGAATTTAGATCAATGGTTAGTGGTGGTTGTTAGTCATACCAATTTGTGCAACACTTAGAAAGATCAGGATGTCTATATATGGTGTAAGGATTTAAAGAACAAGAGATATTGGGCATGCACACATAAAGAGATCATTTCTGTGAAAACTCAGCCTTGTCTTCATTTCTAGAAAGAAATGGGTGAATCTGTTAGTTCTCTGAAAACAATCTGTGAACATCAAAACTAGAAATAAGAAAAAATATTTTATATTGTTACTATTGCAAGTAAAACTTACAACAGATCATTTTATATTAATAGAAATATAACAATTAGATTACTATAACCAACAAGTATAATTTAATGTATGAAAATTTAATAACATCATAGTGAAGAGAACTCCACACTGCATAAAAATCCCACCAGTTTTTAATTGAGTGCAGTTCCTATTTCTGGTTTTCTTGTTACTGATAAATCTTTTGAGGATAGTTTTAACACATGAAAATGTTTTTCGACATTTATTTTAAGATTTATTCAAATTTATAATATTGCTTCTTTAAGCATGAAAATCTAACAGAAGCTCAAGACCGCCAGATAGCAAATGAATGATAAGAAGAGCTTAAGCAGCAAAAATATGCTTCTATGTTATGTGAAAACTGCATAATAACTAGATAAATGTACCTGTTTTCCTTAAAATACAATAGTGTGTTTCTTTATTGACTGTGAGTAACTATTAAAACACTGAATAGATGTGTGGGATGGAAATACATGAGAGGAGGAAACACGTTTGAAATCTAATAGAGAATTAAAATGTGAGTGATTTAAGCCATATTCCATATCATGTATACCGTAAACTGAGTTTATTAGTAAATCAGAAGAATATTTGCAAGCTGAGGGAAGTTATTGTTATAACAAATATATACCTGTATAACAAGTATACACACTTATACGTGTTTATACAAATACATGTATTTATACATATTTCTTTTACACAAATGTATTCTAACACACATGTACGTATAATTATCAGAACTGAAAGCAGAGCTGCAAGATGTACATGCATACATAAAATTTCAGGCTTTCCCTGTTTCTCCCACAGCAAACAGAACAAGTGGCAAAAGTATATGATTTTTTTTTAAAAAAAAAGAGTTTTCTAAAAATTACTTTTAATGAATGCTCACCCAGATTTTTTGGGCTATCAGTAGTCTGCTTGAGAGGCTCTTTGCAGCCAAAAGATTTACGTGTGCCAAAAGCCTCTAACATGGTGGTAATCCCTCCTAGGTTTCTTTGGTCCTCAGATTCCTATATTCTGGTAGTCTTATACTCAGACATTTAAGCAGTCAAAGGAACTACTGTAAGAGGAAAACACTGACTTTTTACTTAACATTATTGTGTAGATATGGTGCTTACGGACATGGATCGGTGGTGGACTTAGCAGTGGTAAGTTAACGGTTGGACTTGATAATCTTAAAGGTCTTTTCCAACCTAAATGATTCTATATTTCTATTCTATGATTATGAATGTATGTGAAGAGTAGCCCGGGAATATGATCCTCCATCTCTCTTGGAAAAGAATGTGGAAAATCTTACATGTTTTCTAGTGGGAAATCCTTCTCCGAAAGGGAAATTTTTACACTGAAAATTGTCTATTGATTTTGTGTTATTTTTTCTAAGTATCTTCTATGTTGTTTTTATGGTTTGGGTTTTTTTGTTTGGTTGGTTGGTTTTGGTTCTTTTAGGGAATATACTGAGCTCTTCCAAACAGAAAATCTAGTGTTATATTAACAGAGTAATGTGGCATCTGAAATAATTTTGTTTACTTGTGTGACCACACCATTCTGTGGCTGCAGGTGGCTAGTTGGAAAAGACACAATGCATCTTGTGTACTCCATATAGATTCAAGATACGTCTTGGGAGGTCTTTGTGCCTTGCCATGAAATCTAGCATGTAAAAAAGACTGAAGCATGGGATTCTAACCTATGGTTAATGGCATTTCTGAATGTTCATAGTCTGGCTGAAGTTTTCATCAGAAAATGTTTTGGGCTTTGATTTCCTGCCAGAAACTTATATATTTGGCAGGACAGCAGGAAACAAATGGACAAGATTAGTTTTATTTAAGAAATAAGAATAGATTCTCTAATTTTATGTCATTCAAATATTACCATCCCCTGAAGAAATCCTTTGCTATCTACTTAATGAATCTTTCTACGCACTTTATACCAAAAAATATGGCAAAGCATTATATTTAAGAACTTAACACAAAAGAAAACAGAAGGGTGCTTACAGAGTTTAATAAAGAGTGCAATGGAAGAAGGATGAAACTGTTGTTTCACAGAGCCAAACCAGAGCAATTGCCACTGCTGCATTGCTGGAGTTCTGTAAGACCAAAGTTTGAAAGGAGATTTTGTGGTAGGCACTCCACAAATATACATTCTTTTCCCAAAGAATTTACAATCAAGCCAGAAAACAATTTGTCATGACCTCACTGATTAATACTTGCTGCCACACACAGTAGCAATTTCTGACATTTTGACAATTGATAGTAAGGTGTTGGTCCCTGAAATGAAATGGAAATTAATTAAGCTTCTTTTAAAAAACAAAATGTACTATCAAGTTATGAAACATTAAACATAGACACATGCTCTGTGCCAAATGCAAATTCCTGTTTACAGATAAAAAAGACATGTCTAACTGCTGGAGCCCATGTCCTACAATTAGCACCAATAAGAAAACATGATGAGTTGTAAATTTAACAAGAACTTCGGGATTATTTTTCACTGAATGCAATGTCCTTAAATAGGTGTTGTAAAACAGTTCTTGAGTTGTCACAGAGACATCTGAAACAATTTATAACCTGTCCTTGTTTTGTAGCTACAGGAAAAAACAGTCATCTTTATTCAGGATACCCTGGATTCCCTGCAGCTTGAGAATGGCTTTACTGTTCTTTCTCACTCTGAATTTTTAATACATTAAGGAAAATATTTGGATTAAAAATATGACAAATTGTTTCCAAATTTTCTCAGTATTTTGATTTTTATCTTGTGTTTACTAACAGGAAAGGAGTAGTTATTTTACTGTCTTTTTTAAGCCTTGATTTGCCTTTCATCTTTTCTTTGATTTATTACGTGGAGCTGGAGATAACAACTTTCATCAAAACCCACTCTCTTGCCTGAGTACAAAAATTTTCGCTCCCTGAAAAGTTAATAGAATGAATGTTGTAGAAGCAAGTCCTACAAGATTCTGGGCATTACAATTCTCATTGGGAGAATCTATATTGTATTTTTAGCATGGGCCTGTGTTAAAACTTGATTTGGGTAGACATTACCACAAATTGCACCTAGGAAAAACTAAGCCTAAACATATCACAGACTAGTTGAGGTGGGAAGGGACCTCTGGAGGTCATCTGATCAAACTCTATTGCTCAAGCAAAGCCACCTAGACCCAGTTGCCCAGACCTGTGTCCAGACAACTTTTGAGTATCTTCTTCCCAGGCTCAGGACTTCTGACTTCTTTTTGAACTTCATGAAATTCCTGTCTGCCTTATTCTACTACAGGCAGCACTTCAGAGTTCTGCTTTTTGCTCAAGAAAGCTGTAATCATGGCAGCTGTACAGACTGAACTCCTCTGATTATTCACAGGACATGAAAAGAACATGCACAATCTACCCTGTCCTGAAACACAACCATAAGGTACCAGGGTCTTTTGAAGAAGTAGCAGAGGCTCTGTAGATCACATGCTATAATATCTATTGTGATTCTGAGTACAAGGGAATGAAAAGCCCATCAAATCAATTATTCTTCAGATCTTTTGGGTTTTATCTCCCTATATAGAAAAAGCCCTTTAATACTGCATTAAGTATAACTATAACACCTTCACATTTATGGCTATCTTAGGTATAGGATCTGGTTTGACAACATTTCAATGTTCCCACCATAAGTCAATATATAGAATACTATTGTTAATTTTTCATCTTGTCTCAGTCCTACGCTGTTTGATGGAGAAAATGACAAAATCCTGCTGGATTATGAGTTTATGAGAGCTGGATTGTTTTTTTCTTATTGTTTTTGTTGGGGTTTTTTGTTTGTTTTTGTTGTTGTTTTGAGGTTTCTTTTTAATACATAGGAATTTATTAAAAGTCTACTCTTAACCCATTTCACATACAAGTCCCCTAATGACCACTGGTTGTTTGACATAAAAGAAGATCTTAGAAGAATATTTCTGAAAATTTGTTTCCTTGTAAATAAAAATTCACTTCAGATATTTTTATAGATTTAATTTCTTACTTCATTAAGCCATCTTTCAGTGTCCATTAATAAATCATACCTAAAGCCCAGTATAATACTGGAGACAAACTCTTGTGATCTTTTCTTAGTTTTGGGAATAGACTTTAATGAGCATTTTATAAATTACAAGGTCTTAAGTAGAATTCCTTGAGTGCATGGATGATGATGATGATAATGCCATCTTTAAATACATAACTACATGTAATTTGTTCCTATTTTCCCCCATTTTTAAGAAATAGTTGCAAAAATATTATTTTGTTCTTTTATCTCACTCTCAAACCAGGAGGATTACTGTTGTTGTTGAAGACTCTCAAGAACTCAGTCTGGGACAGAATCAGATGTTCCAAACAGTAAATATTTGGTAAAGTTACAAGTCCTTGAAACCGAAGATATACTGGACATCTTTTGATAATGTAGGACTGGATCTGGATATCAGATCCTTACTTGTGGAAACGTGGGTGATGTCTGGACCTTAGGCAGTCCTTCTTTCTGGTACAGCCAGGTAGGGAGCAGGGTAAGAGGACATACTCTTGCTTTGGCCCAGTCATTGTGTTAAGAAACAGAGCTGGTGCAGAGTGGTAGTGTAATTTGCCATAGATACATGCAAAAAGACTCATAGGAGGGACCTCTAGTCCTGGACCGCTGTGGCTTATGTATTACTTCTTTTTCCGAGCTGTGTCTAGAAGTACAAATTGGTACACTGAGTATAACATATCTGAAGAAAATATTTGTCAAAAGGTCTAAAGTTAAGGACAGCTTTATTGCATGTATCAGAACTATCTTCAGTTTCCAGCTGCAAAAATTTGAATTCAGCTCTTGGGGGGATGAAACAGTATATTTTAAAATTTAATTTGCACAGCCGAGAAATATGTAGGGCCTATATAATACTGTGTCTGATGTGAGAAAATCTGTTCCTTTTGTGACAGAAGCATACTGCTGTACTTGAACCTGAAGATCTAGGATGGCCTTAGCAGAAAAAAGTGAAAGAGAAACATGACACAAAGAAGTCAATTTTGACACCTTAAAACCATCCTATCTGGAAAAAAATAGGATCATATGATTTCTCAGAACATACAATGGATTACAGGAGAATACAGCCTGCAGGCACTCTGGATATATGCCCAAGACAGACAACAGCATATGCTCAAGCACAGGGACATCAGGGTAATGGAATACAAAATAGCTGTGTACTTATCAAGAGATGTGGGAAGGCAGCCAGGGGTCTGTAATCCCTAGAGGTATTTCTAGGGGCTGGTGTTTGATACTAGGCATTTGGTACTAGGTGATACTGGTGTTTGGTATTGGGCGTCCTTATGTCATTTTCATGTGGAATGGAATATACAGTACTAGCAAGCAGAGGAGTGCCAGATCACCTTCAAGCACCAACCACTCCTGTCACCAGTAAACAATGAGAAATGTTAAGGACTAATAAATCTTCATGACGGATCAGCACAAAATTACTTAGGACCAGTGATCATGTAATTGTGATTCATTCAAGGAAATGCTCAGTGCCTAATGACCTTCAAACATCTACATCTGCCTGTGCATTGTAGTTGTTGATGTTATTTGTCTAATTGTGTGGGATGGAAATACTGATTTTTTTAAGACATGCTGAGGGATCTTGCTTTTACTTTGTATTTTAATTTCTTCTTCTAGGCGTAATTATTTTCTAAGCAGAAACCTGAGAATGACCATAAGGGAGAAATACTGATGGATTCTCTTTTCATTTTTAGATGATTAAGGAACAGTATTTCAACCAAACAGCATACTTGATCTCTTTCTCTTGCACTCAAACACATAAAAACGAGGGTTGATAAAGCTATGCATTTGTATGCTCAAAAGGACAAATTTGCAAATGGAGTCAGACAACACCTACAACAAAATCCAAAGCTAAAGTTCTGCATCTGGTACAAGGGTAAAGCTATGTGTCTGAGAGAGGATTTCTCAATGATCAGTAACCAGAAAAGGGAATCATCTTCAGGACTTGGCTATAAATTTTGATGTAAGGAATGTTAGCTCTGTCTAAAACTAAATATCTGCACTACAGGAAAATGTTTCATTCTCTTTGAGAGTTGTTAAGAACAATTAGTTGCTTGTCTGTGCTTCACTGCACTACTCCTTGAATGTCCCACAGATTTTGTAGTTCAGAAGAAGAATCAGTCAGGCATGGATTTGAAGATTTTAGCCATTCAAATAGCATGTAGACTTGGTCTTGAATCTAGGATTCTGAACCAAGTTTACAATATGCTGTCAACATACCTGCTGTCCACAAGCCACTGATTGTGCAAAGAGCCAAAAATATCCCTAGCAGGATATAAAACCTTCTTTTGGGGATGACAGCCCACACGTATGCTTTGAGTAATCCAAATTCAATTACACAGTGGTATGATACAAATTCACATTTCCCACCTCATCTAAAAAGATCTTTAGCTGCAGGAACTGCTAAGAAGCAGAATGTGCTCTTAACCCAACCTGCTAAGGTGCTCTACTTGTTTGGCATAATTAAAAAGCCTTGTGAGCCTGTCTCTCAAGCCAAGCAAAAGCTTGGAGTGCTTATCTTGAATTCTCTTCACAGTACAGAGGTCCTGGTCTCTGAGCTAGAAGGGTAAAAATATACATAAAGATCTGTCCTTGTTCTTTATAATTTCCTTTAATACTTCCAATAAAAAGGTTGTGCTATACTTAACTGAAAATAACTGATTGTTTTTATTACTATTGTCAATTAATATATTGTTTGCTATGTGCATTCAATGAATTCAGCAAACTTAAACAGAATTCAGACTTATTTTGAAATTAATGTTATAAAATTCAAGATGATGGAAGAAAAAGGTAATATAAAAGTTATCAATTGTCAGGGTGAAAGGAATACACTAACAAAAAGAGAAGTTTTACTTCCTCTGACACACTGGACTGCTTTCCTACTGCTTAGCAACAGATAAGATGCCACTTATTTTCAGACAGGAAACAGAAACAGCAAGAAAGATGTACACAAAGCTGGTATCACTGCAAGTGTCTTGCACAACTCATTGGTGCACTGAGACTTGGCCTATAATGAAGTCATTCACATTCAGATACAGGCCTGGGTTGTGTGGACATCAGTCCAGACTCTGGGAGCTGTTGTTTCACTAAGTCAAAAGAAATTTGCACATGAAAGCCACATCCGCATTACTTAACTCTGCAGCTCACTCTTTGTTTCAGACCAAAGCAAATCTAAACTAATGATTAAATCTTCAGAGCATTTATTTTATTTCTTATGGATATCTGCTAGGCTTGAAAGTGGTGAACATACTCCGTGTAAATATAATTTGAGGTGTTATTTACCGACTCTCCATTTCTGGATTCTGTCTTCCTTATTATTGAGCCACATAACTGCAGAATTTTCTCAAACCTCGTCAGCCAGCTTTTCTGCCAGTTGGCATTTATCTTTTCAATATCTCTATGCCTTTACAATTTAATTTCAAACTTTATTCTCATGTGCAACAAGGAATGAAGGGAACAGGCATACCTGATGTTAAATATTGATTGCACCAGATTAAAAAAGACTGCAAATCGTGTCACTATCAGATTGGTAATCTGAAATTAAAAAATTATACTAGAAGTTAACACCAGACCATAACATACCTAAGGCTAATTATCACATCACAAATTCTTTTAAAAACCCTTAATGTTTGTAATGTATGTGGAATGCTTCATATTACTCAATTTATTCACAAAGTCTTTGGCTTATTCACTGAACAGCTACAGCCCCAGCACTGACAGTGGAAATTCCTCTATAGTATCCTGTTAATGTGCTTCAATTCTAACCTGAAAGAACCTTTATGGCTGACAGGATAGTTTAATTTTCATGCCCATTCAATCCTTGGCCTCTGTGCTAAGACTGCCAACAGGGGTGCAAATTAACACCAATTATTCTGATGTTTTATGTACTGGGCTGAGAGCACCAACGCATTTTACACAGGCCATCACCCAGCTGTCAGATGTTAATGACTTTTGGTTACTTCTGACCTGTTTTAGATTCATCTGAGTATCTTAGAGTTGAAAGGGTCTCTATTTCATTAATAAGAAACTGACCTGTGCAACCCTCTTATCATTCTCTTTCATAAATTCAAGTGTGAATGTTTATTTTCCCATTAAATAATAACAAAAGGCCAAAGCCCAGCTTGTTGCAAACTTAGAGGATTTATGCCAGTATAGAATTTAGCCTATTTGTGTCAGTTGCACTGGGCATGGCAAACAACAAATGTCCCTCAAAGATGATCAGATAAAGGAATATACATGTATATATATTCATAAATACATTATTCTGAGTATTTGTCATTTAAAAACCACAAATCGTGTAACAGCTGAATATTATACCACTATCTCTGAGGAAGGAGGAATAATAAAGACATTTGTTAGCAAATAAATTATTTATTTGAGAGTCACTACAGAAATTATATATTTACTACTTTATTTGCTAACACTACTCAGTCAGCCCTGTGTTGTGTGGATATATCTTTCCCTTAGCTTCCAGTTGGGTGACTTCAAGATGCTGTTTCCTTAAAACCACTATTAGCAAGGTTAAGCTGTTTACAGAATACACTCTGAAGAAGCTGATAGAAGTGCAGTTTTGTGGGACATTATCTGCTTCCTTTAATTATGTGGCAGAGGCTGAGTTTCAGTCTTCAAACATGTTGATCTGCTACGGTTATAATACCTGTTGAACATAGTGTCAAGGTATGGAAATCACCAGTGACAGTACAGAATGTACAGCACTGTATGGTGTTCTGCCATATAAGATTCAAGACAAAAAAAGAGAAGAGGAATGAGGTTCCTAAAGCCACTGTACATTCATTTGGGACTCACTCACCTTCAAGATATTCTATTACTATTTCAGGATTTTAGGAAGGTAAGCAATTTGTGCAGTAATAATTATGACTTAGGACTTAGTTGAAGATAGTTGAGAGAAAATGACCAAGCTCAGTGACTAGATGTACTGTTTCTTTATTCCAGAGAAGTCCAGAGAAAGACATGACAACAGTATTTAAGTATGAAATGGAGCTTAATCTGTTTGTGAAATCTATGGTGGAAAAGATGAACAAGTTAGGCTAGACTTCAGGAACCCCTCTCAGTAGGCATTTTTTAAAAAAAAACACATTAGAAAGACTGTGTAAGGTAGGTAAGGAAGCACTTTAGCTGATCTGAATATATGTATAGTTACCTGTCTTACAGTGTGAGAATTAAGTAGATAATCTATTAAGTTGCCTAAATTCTGCTATGTTGTCAGCTGACTACAATAAACAAGGTAAGATCATGTTGCCTACAATATAACCTGCCTACAGAGAATGTTTTATATCAGGTTAGGTAACACAGCTCTCTAAACTAATATTCTGACTTAAATTTAGTCCATAGGGATGTTAAATCCATACAACAAATGCAATTTTTCTCCAAATTTAAGGTGGTGCCTGTAGCTTTCAGGAACATAGGGAGTTGACTTTGTGTCAGTCTGTCACATGAGTTGTGACTACTGCCTCTTTCAAAACTCCCCAGAAAATCAGTGATTAGTATCTTAGGGGCATGTGTTACTACACACATCTGGGCTGAAGGTACACCCATTGGGATCAAAAGTTCATTTTTCACTTCATCTTATGTACAACTCTGGGGATAAATCCTTAGAGTGATGTTGTTGGTCACTAATCTTGATATACCATATTAAATCTCAAGAACTGAGTGAGCTGTGTTCATATCCCGCCTCACAGGAAGACAGTCCAAAACACTGAATACTCTTCAAATTCCAAGTGGTAAATTTTCTTAACACTAATGTTTAATCTGCAGTAACTGTAAAACATCCTTGAAAGCAATCAAATGCTTAAATATTTTAACTGTCTTCCTGCTTAATTTAGGTTTTATTAAGTTGGGTATGATAGACAAAATAATTATCATCAGATTACTGAAATCTTATTTATTGAAAATTAAGTATTGAATAGATGATATTTAAGGTTTTGTATCATATCATACCTATTATATGATATATTAGTATATCATATAATTTAGCATGAAAATAGATATAACTATTTATATATATACAAAGTCCCCTGCACTGCATCGAAGCTCTTATGGCTGCACAAGAAGACAGCAAGCAATTTTTCAGTGTGTGAAAATCAAGAAAGAAATCCTGAAATAAAAATTAGCCATTGTGTTTCAGACATTAAACTGTGCTCTGCTCTCTTCTTTTTCCTTTTTTTATTCTAAAGCTTTTTAATATTTTGAGGAAAGTACTATAAGAAAAACATGATATCTTTAGTGGTGCTGACTGGGGAGGTACTAAAATATATTTGTGGAGTTTATGGTATCACTGGTGGTATTCTTGCCAACAACTCAGCAGCTGTGACATAAGCCTTTTGCATGAGGTTTGCTTTCCAGCTACAGAAGAAAAGATGAGAGAAGCCTTTTTTACTGTCTCCAGCATTCCACACTTGCTGTTTCTCACTAGTATAACAATGCACATCACTTTTTACTGTGCAAAATCTCCAGTGTGTCAAAGGGTTGCTTATCTGATTTAGAAACATAGCAGTATGGGTATTGAATTTTCACGGGGGGGACATGACACCATATACATGTTTCAAACACTTTTTAACTCAAGAGGTCAAGTTTATAATTAGTAATAGTTTGTTTATATTGTAAGAGATCCAAGTGTTTCCAAGTCAAGGAACTGAAGTGTCGTCTTTTATCTACTGTGTGGGGTTAGAATACAAGGAAGCTGTTACCCAAAGAGAATAGGAAAACAAAATAGATAAAACAGTAAACATTAAACAAGTTCTCCAGTAGAACAGTAGAAAGTGCCTGTAAGAATTTAATTCCAGTTTTCTTATTTCTTCCCTTCGGTCACAACTATGGTTTGTGCCTTAATGAATTTACTCCTCTCTATCCTGAATCCATGCCAACCCAGAAATCTGTTTTTATCTGGTTTTTTTTAGTACCTTAAGTGATGCATGCTTTTGTATGCATTTTACAGCCAGATATAAATATCATCTGGATTTTTTCATTTAGAAACCTCCTGGTTATTTTGTCAATTTAGAGAGTTTCTTCTGAATCTCTAAAGGCCAAAACATAGATGTAAATGTTCCTTCATTTGCTTTTCTGTTTTCAGCAATAAATCATGAGACAATCTGCTAGGTCTTTCCTTCCAGTGCTCTTTTAGTGAAATAAGTAACGGTTTAGATCAAGGTTAACTGGAAAATTTCATGTAGCTGTGTGAGTATGAAGCTTTTGTTAAAGTTTTATGACATGAATCATTGTCCAAACTCTTTCTTCAGAGACTGGAAAATACTTTTTCAAGATGGATGAAGTGTGGCAGACAGCTGAGAGCTGGAGTTGAAACATATATATTGGAGAATAACAGGATGCTCTACTAGAATGGGAACTCCTGTATTTTTAGTAATATAAGCAAAGCAATCACACAACAAAAAATCACTTTTTCACAGAATTAAAAGACAATGGAAGTGACAGTGTTAGGAATAGTCAATAAAACATTGATAATTGCCACTATCTATCAGAAAGTGATGAATATTTTTTTATTCTTTAGATTTGCTATAATAAATACACGTGATGTACAAGAACCCACTGTATATTAACAATTAGAAAATACTTACTCATCATAGCAACAACTTGAAAAATGTTACAAGAGGGTTATGAGAATAATTTAGAAGGAATTTGTAAGAGTTAGTGGCACCCAGTAGCCCATACAGAATTTGCCCATAGAAATTTCAGATTTTTCACTGATATTTAACTCCATCCAGTGACCACAAGAAATTATTTTCTCACTTGCAGTTAGACAAGAGAATGTCTAGTATGGAGATAATGATATTAATGCAGTACTGTATTTGTTATTGCATTAGGTCTAGCTGAGATGAAGTTAGTTTTTCCCATAGCAACCCTCATAATGCTGTGCTTTGTATTGGTAGCTAGAAAGGGGTTGGTAATACACCAGTTTTGGTTACTGGTGAGAAGTGATTCCATAGCATCAAGGCTGTCTTTCCAATATTCCCCAACTAACCCCTATAGGTGAGTAGGCTGGGGGTGGGCAAGATCTTAAGAGAGTACATAGCCAGGACATCTGACCCAAACAGACCAAAAGGATATTCTATACCATATGATGTCTGCTCAGCAATAAAAGCTAAGAAAAAGGAGGAAGGAAGGTGTGTCATTTATTAGTACGTTTGTCTTCCAGAGCAACCGCTACAGGTACTGAAGCCCTACTTTTTGGGAACTAGTTGGACGTTGCTTGCTGATGGGAAGTAGAGAATAAATGTTTTATCTTCTTTTGCTTTGTAAAAATGCCTTTGTCTTGGCCCATGAGTTGTTTTTTCTGTTTTTTTCATCTTATTTTCTCCCTCCCCATCATGCTGAGGAGAGGAATGATAGAGCAGTGTGGTGGGCACCTGGCATCCAGCCAATGTCAACCCAACACAGTTATTAAGCTAGAAAATATATGAATTGAGGTATGTTCTGTAGTTCAGATTCCTAGGACTTTAACTATACTGAAGTTAAGAAATTTATCTTGCCAAAATAAAAAATATTGCAAACTTTTTTCTGTTTCTTTTTAAGCAATGACAATAAAATTATACAGTTATGCATGTCAGCTGAGCTCTAGGCAGATTATTCAAGTTCTATTTCATTTCAGAAGCCTTATGTCTAAGTTGTCAACTTGGAAACTTGCTGCAAAGAGGGTTTAGGCACTGAAGAGACAGAAATCTGTTTTACTGTCTTTCAGTAAGAGAGAAACTTCTGTAACTTTTTTGTTTGTTCTGTTTTAATCTGTTACTTCCTTACACTTTAGAAACATCTAAAAAAATTGCAGCAGAAATTAAAACTGATAAGATAGTCTCTGGCTCATAAGCTAGGAGCATTGTGTCTGTTCTGTTGTCCTTAATTTAAAAATTTGAAGGGAAAATATAAAAAGATGTTTCCCTTGTACACAACTGTGAAGTGTTTGAATTGAATGAGTATATGAATGTGCCGCAGCACAGTGTCCAAAAACTGAGTAACGGCACCACCTGGACACTCAAGGCTGACTCATGTGTATGGCATTTCTTTCTTCCATTGGAAAGAAATCATCTTTCGTAAGTACAGAAAGTACTGTTTCTAACTCAGGAAGGGAATGACATTGCCTTGACCTATTATCCAGCTGCCCAGAGAGTAGTTCACACACAGGTCTAAGACTGTTCTCCCGACCAAAAGGAAGCTTTGGATGAATTGCTCATTCATCATTCCAACCTCAATAAATCAAGCTCTTCCTCTGTGTTGTTGCTTTGTTACTCCTCAGTACTAGCAAAGAAGCCAAGTTTCGCTAAGGCTATGACAGACAAGATAACTTTGTACTCCAACCTGTTGTTCAGTTAGCTTTCAATACTGATCTGTCTTATGGTAAGATCCTGAGCGAAGGAAAGATGAATAGAGTATGTGTTAAATTTTAAGGCGTGTGTGTCTCTCTCAGGCTGAAAAGAAATCTGTACTATCTTTTCCCCTTCTGCTCTGTATTATCTAGCACTTTTTTTCTCATGCACAAGAACTCAGGATATAATCAATACACATACTAAAAAAAGTACATGGAAAAAAGAGATGATCAAAAAAAACCCACAGAAAAGCAAGAGTGCTCTTCTATATTCTATGCAGAAAAGTGATCAACAGGACATCTATATGTACAGCAGAGGGTCTTGACAATCAGAACAAAGAGATGACTTGATCTTGTAATTTATTCTCAAATGTAAGCAAGACTTAATTAATCAAAAAGAGTTTTTGGGAATTAAGGTGAAGAACTCATGAGTAGCATAATAAAAGTACAGTAAGATATTAATGGGCTTTAGTTTCAAACATTTGGACATTTAAGTGAAATATATATTAATTTTAAAATTAAATTGAATGCTTTTTTTTTCTTTTCTGAATTTGTCAGTATTTGCTGGTCTGTGTGGCTCATAAACATCTCAATCAGTCCAAATGCTTCTGTGGGTTTTGTTTTCCACTCCTGGCTAACATCAAGACTCATAATGTCAAACAAAAGAAAAAAAACAAAAAAAAAACCCAACAAAACTTTTTCAAGATATAAAAACTTTCTTCATGTACTGAATTAAAAGTTGAATAAATATTCTTTGTAAATTATTACTGTATTCTGTTGTTTAAAGTATTCCTTGCCCCAGCTGCTGTGTCAATATGCAATATAACATATTTTCTTTCTCTAAACTGACCTAATTTAATTTTCTGTTTTGACAGAATAAAAAATACAGATGTACATTAACTCAATTCATCACTTAGATTAGTGGTGAAGTTTGGAGGTTTCATCTGCAACAATAAGGCAGTTCTGAGCTTATTTCCACTGAAACCAAACAAAATGATTGTGACTTTAATGATGCAAATCCAGATGCTATCAAACTTGCTCTGTAGCTTGTAAAAAAAAATATCCCCACAGAAAATTTTCTCTATATGTATAATATTAAAGCTCTTGAATCTCTTGTCTGTCTCCAAACTCATTAATTTCTGGCCTCATAGCAAACTTCATCCTAATAACAAAATGTTGGGTCTTTTATAGTATTTCTCCTAAACATGTTGCTCTTTGTGTTCATTATTTAAATTATATAAATCAAACAGTTTTCAGTTTTATCATATTGTTAGAAACTTGTAAGGTAGAAATAACATAGATATTTTTCCTAATAGATATTTTACAACAGATATTGTAACAGAATAAGGTTATTCCCTTTTCAGACTTTTAGCTAACTGTGACTCATATGAATGCGTTTCTAATGGTTTCTAGATTAGACTGGGAAGAAATTGTTCTGAAAGTCTAATTGGCTGGAATAGATTGAAGCGTAGGTGACCTACTGGAATCTACTTAGTTTTTCCCCATAGAATAAATTCTATGTCAGTGAAAGCTCCTTAGACATTCATGAGATTCCCACCTTTGTGGTTCTGCTGTTCTGGGACACAATGGTTGTACCTGAAGATCTGAATACTATAGTCGCTGGATTCAAAACAAAGAAAGCTGAATGAAATAAATCTCAACTAATGTCTTAAATTAGAAAAGCTAGTGGTCCCTTATTACCTTAACGTCTATGAAATTAACAAAACTCCAAATTTGTCAATCTTTTTTTTTTTGTTCATTTTTTTTCCTTGAAAAACCTGGAGTTTGTTCTTCTGATTAGACCTGATCACTTTTCATGGTCCATGTTCTCGTGACATTAGCCCACTCTATTTTCACACATCTCCATTCAGTTCCTCATCAAGATATTTATAAACTTTTGTCCTTTTTTCCTATAAATGCATTTTATTTTTAATAGTTCCATACAATTCTTTGGTAGCTGGTTCATATATTTTACACCCCCTACAAAATCTAATTTTTCATGTATCCTTGTATTCATCCTCTGACATCTAAAACTCCCAAATCTATTTTCTGTTAATTTTCCAAACTTAGTACTCCAATATTATCATTATTTGTCTGCTCAAATTATCTTATGTTCCCTCCTTTGTTAAAAAACCTTTATTTCAAACTCTTAGTCTCCTCTTTCTTCTCAGTTCCCTTTCTTTCATCTAGACCATCATCTAGTTGAAATTGTCTTTGGAGATTTGTGCATAACCCATTACTTAATTCATTCTCTGTCATTTAATCATCTAATTACATCTTCTTTCACATTCATTCCATTCAGTTTTTTACGTCTCATCAACACAACTCTGTCTCCAAAAGTTTTCCTACAAGCCATCCTTGAAGAATTTTTCTAACTTAGCTTTCAAGTCCTCACATCTTTCAGGTGTATGCAGGGAGAAAGAAGTCTTTTATTTGTACTGTATGGCAGGAACAAGAGTCAGAGTTCAAGAAGGAAAAGTATTATCCTTCTAATTCCCAATTGGATTGTTACCATACACAGTGCTGAGTAGGACAGGAGGGAAGCCGTAGCTCAAAATAATATCTTCAGGGGCTCATTAGGAGGATGCAGGATCTCACCTCCAACAAACTCAGAGTTCAGCTAGACTTCGGGATTACAACTCTTCCATGTCTCACAGAGGAATAAGATATCTAGTTTATAAAAGACTGTATTTTACAGTTGTGTGGGAGTTTAAAATGTGGACCACTTCACTCAGTGTTTTTTTGCCAAGGTCCTGCAGACACAAAAAAAGACAAAGAAACCCCAAACACAAAGAATAGTTTATTACTCTTTTATCCATTTCAAGCTCTGAAGTTGAGCTTCTGGATTTCTCTTTGTGTATATATATATATATATACTTATTTTATTTTGGCTGTTCATGGGGAAACAGATTTCTCCATCTCTATTTCTGGATATAATTTAGCTGAGATTACTAACCCAAATGGACTTCATCTGAGAAATAAATCTTTTGGATGTTGTTCAGAGGTCCACATAATGAACAGATATTTAAGCAAGAAGTACAGACCATGCTATTTTGACTGTGTTGCTTCTGATTACAGAAATTGCAATCAGCTGAAGTATGTCAGCTTAGGCCCAACATGAATCTCTGTGAGAATGTAACATTTTGTAAAATAGGAAAGCTCTCAGTAAAAGGAAAGACCGCTCAAGGCTTTCAGATGTCAATAGTGCACCACCACCTGAACTCAGTGTGTCAAGTTGATCACTGCACTGACAGCCAAGCTACATGTCAAAAATACTGCAGCCCTTCTCAGCTACTAGTAGAAGCTATTTCCTTCCACTTTTATTTTCTGACACTTGCAGTCTTAACCCTGTTAAAAGGGAGGCTAATTCTTTTCTATCAGAAGCTACAGAAACATGCTAGTTATTTATTAAACAGGGAAATAGTCTGTGTTTTAACTACTGTAGGAGGAAAAATGCTATGTGTACGGATGAATGCAACCCATTCATTGGTTAACAGACCCACAAGTCTGCAGAGAGAATTGGATATTCACCTGATGCCCCAGCTGCTGAATCTCACATATGAATCTTTGGGTTTACTGACAGATGTGTAAGAATTCATGCAGGAAGCCAGGCAACTCCCTGCTAAAATTGCTCCACAGCAGAGGAGGCTTGTGAGAATTGTTAATTCCAGTACACAGACTCTGCTATGCTTATGAGTGATCAGTTTCAGACAGGGGTATAGACAAGCAAGTATGCTGGACATGAATGTCTCTCGGTCCACCTCTTCTGGCACAGTATTTGAGCAGGATAATATTGGGCTCTCTGTTAATCTGCTTGTGTTATAGTAAATGTATGCATTTGAGCCCATTGAGGAATTTTACTTTTTCTACAAGCAAAGTTAGATTGGCACACTTTTGGAAATGCTTCTGGAAATTAAGTGTGATGGTATGGAAGCCATCTAGCTCACATTTGCTGTCAACCATTAAAGGCTGCCACTGCCAGTTCTGTTAAACATTCCCTGATGCAAGCAGCTGGCACAAAAAATCATTACACCCTGACTGACAGTTTATGTAGAATATGCAGCATAGACCCATATTATAAAGAAAAATTATTTCATATAAAGGAAACCTTAATTAAGAGAACAGACTCTGGTCTGTGAATGTTATTTTTTTCATATGAGTACTGTGAGGTAATTGTCAAATTTTCACATTCAGCAACATAAAAAACTATTTTTTTTCAGAATGAAGACATGTGAAAACAATAGAGATAAGAAGCAACATGTTCTAAATGACAGATCCAGAAACTTAGATTTATACAGGGTTCTAATACTGACATACTCTATGACTTTGTACAAGGCATTTCAGTCCAGTGTCTAAATGTAAAGTATTGTTAATGGCATTTTCGCTTCTAAAAATTGAAAGAGCAGTACGACAGTAAAGTCTTATTACATGTACATGGTCTTTTAAGGCACATATATAGTAATAATTATGTAAGTTCTACTTAGCTTTGATATCTTTGATATATCAGTGAAAAACTGAAGAAAAAAGTTTAGAAATAAATGTTTAGGAGGAGATGCAATTCCAGGCAGATCAAGAAAAGAAATAAGTTAGTATTTAAGTCTAAATAAAACTTAATATATAAGTTTATAGTTTTGATTTACAGTATCTATGAAGGAGAAAGTATAATAAATAAAGGTAATATACATATTCATTACAAAACTTATTTCATATTTTTAATAACATAGCCTTTATTCCAATGAGCAAAAGTACACAATTATTTTCACTTTCATGCTTCATTATTTCACAGACATAGACATATGCAGACACACATTCACACATACAAATGCAGGTTTTCAAAGAATTTCTTATGACCTTAAGGAAATACTCTTTTGTTCAGTCATTTTTTTTGAAACAACATAGATTAATATTGCCAGTGGAAAATCAGACTTAAGTGCTTTCAAAAAACCCACTATAACTGATATCTTTGTCAAGTTCTCCCTGCTGCCATTTCAGCTGTCAAAGTCAATGGTGCACTGCAGCATTGAAAGTAATTTCCATTTAGTGGTAAAAGCTGTTTTCCTCAATTTTTTTGTTTCTTTGTCTTTTGCCTTCTTTGCCTTTCTGCTTGCCCCTAATCCATCTAATACCACTCAGATGTCATTGACATACTTACATTTACGACACCCCAACGATTCCTATCCACCTACATGACATGCTTATAGCACAAATACTGATGATGCATTACATGTCCAGCACTTTTTGTGGCACTGACATTCCTCAACAAAGTACTGCCTAGGGGCAGCTACCGGTTCACAGCCAGTCTCTTATGCAGCAATTATTCAGTTTGATTACATGTTGATGATAAACTATTAAAAAGCACTCATGCAGGACTTTTTATTTACCAACAATCATGACTGTTGGGGATCCAGG
>VZRW01006853.1:850366-899416 GCA_013398125.1 Aegotheles bennettii | reverse complement strand
GGTTAAGGGTTTTACCCCCAGCACAGGGGTACCACCCCTAGGCTCATCTCTGATGAGCCTGGCTTTGTCCCCTTCTCCCTTCAAACCCAGTTTGAAGACCTATCAATAGACCCTGCCAGCTCCTGGGCCATCATTCTTGATGGTTATATACTAAGACTGAAGATGGTTATATACTAAGGCTGAAGATGGTTATATACTAAGACTGAAGATGGTTATATACTAACCAGCAGGTCGATTCACTGAGCTCTGGAGCATCTTCAGCAGGCTGCAGTAGCCTCAGAGCCATCCATTTTGCTAACGGGGCATCAGGGACTAATTCCTGCACGAAGAAGCATAAGCAGTGTCATCACAAGCCAGAAGAGGACAGGACAAACAACTTTCTGCTATCTCATGATTCTAGGTTGCTCAATGCTTGGCTTTCATTTCTGCATTGCCCCATGGAAGTCATTAGGTCCTCCTTAGACACTAAAAATGAAACACATGCTGAAGGTTACGTGGTTAGTACCCTGAAAACTTTGTCCCTGCAGGCACACACTGTTCACTGATCTATGGCGTTATAGCCCCCTTGGTTGTCATGGTGAAATCTGCAGAGAAGGATTAAGAAGTGGTGGATGACCTTAAAAACTGGGGTAACAGAAATGGCAAAGTAAAGTGCAAAATAAAGACTAATAACAATATCTGCTGTGCCTTTAGGTGAAAGCTAAAGTGGAGAGTAAAATGAGCTCTGAAAGGTACCAGTGACCCACCAATGTGCTATGGCTGCAAGGAAAGCAAATGTAACCCTAAGGTGTATCAGGTAGGGTATTTCAGTGGTTGACATGGAAAGATTCATTGACCTTTGAGTATAATATCATTTCAAATACAAACCATGGTATTTGAAGGCGACACCCAACATACTGAAGGCAGGAAATAAAATGATGTTGTTCTCCTTGGCTACTGCAGATAATCACTTTATGTGTACAAAATCTTCTCCCATTCTTTTCAGGTGAAGTCCTTTCTCTTTTGTTTTGTCCTCTTTTTAGTGGAGAAATCAATTACGAGTGTGTCATTCCATTATGTTTGTTTGTGTATGAGAACACCATATTATTTGTAACGAAGAAAAGCCACTAAGGAATAAAGCCAAAATGATGCTACCCATAGATGGCAGTAACTGCTAATAGTGCTGGCTCTCAGTGCCGCTCCAGTTCAAAGCCTTAGGACCAAGACAGGGTTTAAACCAATTGACCCGATCCCCGAAGTTGCTGAATAGCCACTTCAGGGATCTTAAAATGGGGTCATGCACCAAGCTCCTTGCAGAAACCACCAGCAGAACACGTCTCCGTGGAAGCTGGTTCAATTGCCAGAAATAACCCCTCTATGATTTCTTGAAGGAAGGAAGCAGAATATTAATTCAAGTGCTATGGTTGACAGCAATAAGAAATGGCATTTATATTAGAATATCAAACTTGCTGTGTTCTCATCAGACATGTTTTACTGGTAGAATGAACAGATAGATACCATCTGTGTTTAAAGCTATCAAAACTGAGTGCTTTACAATGGAGAACAATTTGGGCCAATATCCATTCCCACCAACCCAAGAATTACCCTGTATACAAAATATTGATGTATTCACCACTTTTGACTACATCAAGGCAGGAAGAATCATTCTTATGGCACAGAAGAGCAGCAGCAGCTGCTCCTGATTGCCGTATGCAGGAAGAGAGAGGGGAGGAGATTGTCCATAGGAGTTAATTATTTTCTCTTTATCTTTAGACATAGGAAATCATCCAAGTTGCAAACAAGAATTTCATGTTCCCGCAGCCCTGGTCTTCTTTCCCAAGGAAGTTCTGCAGTGGGATTGTCAGGCAGGACTGTCATGGGCTAGACTGGTGTTCTATCACCTGACCCAACCCAGGAGGGGGAATCAGGAAAAGGAAAGGAGGCCTGTGGGTTGAAATGAATTTAACAGATTTAATAGAATAATAATTATGAACTAATATCAACCCCAATGCTAATACAAGATACACAGTTACACTCAGCTCCAGACAGCAGTGGTGAGCTGAGTGCTTCTATCGGTGAGGGCTGAGTGCCAACACGGTGAGCACAACAGCTCCAGCAGCGATCACAGCAAGCAGAGGAGCAGCCTCAGGCGTGGGACGACCATTAAGACAGATGGGACCCTCTCTGGAAGGCAGCCATGGTAGAAGCCCCTCAAGAACCTTGCAATTTCTCAATTTATAGTGAGGGTGATGTTTATGGTATGGAATACTTGGGTTGGCCAGCTTGGGTCAGCTGCCCTGTGCTTCACCCCTGCTGGCCCACTGCACCTGCATGGCTCAAAACCACCCTTGACCTTGGTCACTGCAGAAACCTGCACACCAGAGCATCTCATCTCTTTTGCTCTCACAGAATTGGGATCTGCAGTCTCTCAAAACTACAGTTTCTCTGAACAGAAAAATTATTTTAGAATTCTGTCCCAGCAAAGCCAGGACAAGGACTTTCCTTGTTGTTCTTTAACAGTTCCTTGGAGATCTGGCTCATGCTGACGGAAGAGTCAGAATAAAATTTCTGAATTTCAGAACAAATTTCCGAGCAACTGAAATGGGGAGGAGTAGACTGGAGTTCTGGGGTCACCTCTAGAGGAAGGAAAGAAGCTAAAGGTGGTTGTGCATTGACTTTTTAATTTTCTAAAAATGCATTTATTATTTACAATTATCCCCCAGCTGTCTGAGCCAGGGAAGTGCAAATATACAAGATGAAGTCACCAGCATATGTGTGCTTTTTAAGAAGGACATAATATGTTGTGAAAAGAATTAGGATCAGGAGCAGTGTGATGGTATGTGCAAGGACACATAAGTGATCTGGGTGTGCTACCAGCAGTTTTAAAGTTTTACCACTGCCATATGAGGGACAGTAATACTGTAGTGGCCTCTGGTGTAGCAAGCATTGCATACAGTGCAGAAGGTGTGGGTTTGAGGGAAAATTTCAAGGAGGAGGCAGAGTAGAGGCTTTTTGGAGTAGTCCAGGGGTGTCTTGTAGGCATAAATGTGCAAAAGAAAGATTGCAAAAGTCAGCGGACACAAATGTCCATGGAGGGGACAGACGTTAACCTAGCTGGTGAAAAGAGGACAGAAGGGATGAGCATAAAAGGTTAGAAAATGGGGTGAGATGGCATTGTGAGTATGTGAGAGATACAGAGCTGAAGCTTGCCAGGCTCAATGTGATGCAGCTGGGGGAGGGATAGGGAAGGACACTAAAGGGCGCTGGAGGCATCAGATCAAGGGGCAGGGACTGGTGATAGCAGTGACATTTTGAAATGGGCTGAGAGGATAGAATGGGTGTCAGGAAAGCTTTGGGTTGTCATGTAAAGAAAGAAAGAGGCTGATGTAGGGAAGGGAAATGGAGGTGAAAAGTGGACGGCCATTACTTGCTGTTCATTATCCTGTGAGGCAGTTAAGCAGTGAATCAATTACTATACCAAGCAATCATGTAGATAATGAGTTAAGCAATGAAGCAGTTATACAGCAAATCATTTCTGGTATTAAATAAAAATGGAGAGAATCAACAGCAATATGAATCAATTATGCAGAGAACTATTACCAAAGTCAGTCAGTTAAGTAGAGAAACAGTTCTACAGCAAAAGAATGAATAAATTAATTATGAAATGGGACCATTATGCTGAGAATTAATTATGCGGAGTGTCCCTTTGTGATAAGAGGCATGTCTGAGGGATCTTCATGCACAGGAAAAAAAATCCAAACCCATAAAAATAGATGCTAAACTAATGAAAATACAAGCTCCACACCAATTCTCAGTCACTTTGCATGTGACATCCTCTCCCATGTCTCTTTGGGGTAGACTCACCTGTGCTGCAGTAGATGTTGAAGCTGTTGCAGAGACAGAGGACAGTAAGCCTGTTTCTCCACTGCACGTTCCTTCACTGGGGATGTGAAGGTGAGATGAAGGAAGTTCAGACATGACTTCGTGGCTCTGACAAGTGGGATGCAGAGGGAACCCATGGTCTTTGGATCCATCTAACCTGCACAGAGAGGCTCAGGGCTCTTCATGACCCCTGGATTACTCAGGACCAAACTACTTGGCATGCTTTCTACTGAAGACCCTGAAAGCTGGATTGTCCTCTGCCTTGCATCTGTTTCGACCTCTACAAAGTAGGTGTCAACCATCAGCAAAGAAATGTTTCCATTTTATCAGCTCGATTGTTATAGCTGGATGAAAAACAAATAGCATTTTAAACACGACACTCTCTGATCGTGTCAAATGTAAGCATTCTGCTTCAAGAGAAGACAGATAAAAATGCAATACAGACCACAAGGTGGTGGAAAACAAATTTACAAGTCTTCATTCCTGTTGTAACTGATTTGCACAGACTACGTGGCATGCTGTATCATTTTTTTGTTTCAGTGTTTCTCATTCTTAGAAAAAAACCAAAACAAAAACCCTACAAGAGATAAAGGAATCTGTAACATCCTCGAGAGAATAACACATTTTACCAACTAAGTGCTCAAACCCCTTACCTAGACACCACTTACATCTAATTCTGTCGTAGATTGGCTTGACTGCTGGATCCAACGCAGAATAAACGCTGAACTAGATGTCTTCCAACTATTACCTGTTCCAAGTCTGGACACTAGTTGGATTCTTGAGACGGCTGGTGAAATATCACTCCTGCTCCTCTGCTCTGCCAAGGTTAAGGGTGCTATTTCCCACAACAGCTCAGAAGAGCGTCCCCTTTGGCTGACACTGTAGTGCAAGTACAGAAAATTTAGGTCTAAACCATTTGTTTCACACAAATGAGTTGAGATGTACATTCAAATGCAGAAATTATTGTCTTATGCAACAAGGGTTTGATGTCATAATTTTTGGCTAGAGAGGAAATAGGTGATATGGTATGTTTTGGAGTTAGAGTGTTTGAGTTACTAGGATTGGTTTTGGAAGTGCAAGGTTAAGATGTAGTAATATTAATATAAGCATGATAATAAGTATTCATATGTTTTTAGCAGAAGTAATTGTGAGACTAGTAACAGCAATTTCTTAATACATTAGCCACTATTGTTAAAAAGCTTAGAATGGAAATATGTGAAATAGAAAAATGTGTAATAAAAATAAGTTTAAAGGAAAATGGAATCTACTGTAGCAGAAGCAGGTTGATGTGGTTGGATACCATGCCACCCTACTTCTATTCAGCCAAGGTAAAAATGCCATAAACTACTATTTTCATCTGACAATAGAGAACGTTGACTTCAGCTCTTGGTATTTGTTTATATCTGTGGCTTTCTGTCATCATTTCAGTGCAGCACATTGGAATCCAACCTAGCACGTGCAAATGGTATTAATTGCACCAGAAAATCACTAAGGCAATGTAACAAGATCCTTATGTTGAAGTTCAGGGCTGCTGAAGTTAGCACTACCTTTATGAGGACCTTGGCCGGCAGTTGGGAATTATGCAGATACAGTATACACATAAGAATGTAAACATTTATGTATGGAAAATATCCAGAAATGATAAAGGCAAGAGATACATTTTCAGCTAAATTTCCCTGCAGCTTTTACTTCTTTTATTTTGGAGGAATATGCTGGTGCAAAGCTGCCAGTCATAACTAAACATTTCCTCTTTCTTCCTCTAAGATATGAGATATGGAAACAACCTTATTCAGACATTTTATACAGGCACTTCATGCCAGTCATTGCGCCCACATGGATAATTTTTATCAGGTTCTTCAGGCCTGTAGGTTTTCTTAAATGTTCCTGCAGCCGTGTAAGCCCTGTTTCTTTTTTTTCCAGTTGCCTTCCAACTGAGGAGAAGGCAGTTGCATTAGCTGAGACGTGTTTTGAGAGGGAGTCCTTGGTGACTCAGTTCCATGTCAGTGCCTTGGTCTCCCTCAGATGAGCATGTTTAGGAGAAAAAGGTTGAGAGAGGTCCTCTGTTCTCAGCTAAGGCAGAAGGACATTTGAGCCCCATTGGGATGGCCAAGATCTCCTGACCTCCAGCTTTGCAGATTGCCAGATTCTTCCTGAACTTTCAGAGGTGCCATTAGTGTCAGAGATGCTCCTCTTTTTGTCTCCTAATGACCACCAACACTCTAGGTCAACACCTGAGACTTCTTCATGAGATGAGGAGAAGGATTTTTCAGTGCCCGCTGACTTCATTATTCTGCACAATATTCACATTTCCATTTCAGCCAGGTACTGAGTTTTGGGGAGCAGGGCAAACCTGTGACACGCTCTGTGCAAAATTACTCAGACTGACTGCTCTGAAAACAGACTTTCAACACCATTACTTTGTTTCTTTCACTGCTGCTTCTTTCCAGACATCTCCCTCCTAGAATTATCTCCTATTAGCTTTTTGGAATCTGTTTGGCTGGATTTAATCTCAAGTTACTGGTTTAATGCAATGTTAATATTAAACCTCCTTGGTTTCTTATTGCCCCCAATGATTTAAGTTGCTTAAACTGAAAGTAATGTATGTACTTCAAGAAAAGGATGCAAAAGCCCTAAGAGTCTGCCATTGGAGTCTGAGTTGCAGGGACATCTGACATTGTAGATAACACTGTTGTTCTCTGGCAACCCCAATCAGTGTTCAGAGACTTGTAAGGTGGTAGTGAGAGGAAGGAAAATTTGCCAACATGAATTAGGAGAAACACTCTTCACAGAATCACAGAATTCTAGGGTTGGAAGGGACCTCGAAGGATCATCTAGTCCAACCCCCCTGCCAGAGCAGGGTCACCTACAGTACATCACACAGGAACGCATCCAGGTGGGGTTTGAATGTCTCCAGTGAAGGAGACTCCACAACCTCTCTGGGCAGCCTGGTCCAGTGCTCCGTCACTCGCACAGTGAAAAAGTTTCTCCTGATATTCACACGGAACCTCCTGTGCTCCAGTTTGCATCCATTGCCCCTTGTCCTATCATTGGTCATCACTGTAAAAAGCTTGGCTCCATCATCCTGACACTCCCCCTTTACATATTTGTAACCATGGATGAGGTCACCCCTCAGTCTCCTTTTCTCCAAGCTAAAGAGACCCAGCTTCCTCAGCCTCTCCTCATAAGGCAGATGTTTTGGTTTGGAAAACTTCAGCTTATAGGCAGTTGCCTGTTAGCTGGCACTGAAGAGCCATAAAGACACTGCCAACCCAATGGCCTTGAGGCCATGCCATTAAAATTCCTTCGGAGCCTGGAGGTCTTATTTGCCTAGGAATAAACCAGTGAGTCTCCAAACTCTGAAAAACTCCAATGAGGTCTGTGATATACTTTCAGAAACCTCAGTTACCTGTGAGGAAGTACCTAATAAGGGCTCAGGGAAGGCAGTCCTTCCCTGGGGTGCTGCATAGGCAAGATAGACACAAACAAATACTTTAAAAATTTTATATAATGCTTTGTTTCTACTAATCACCACTTAAATATGCGACTTGGTCATAGACTCCCTTGGGAGGTGACATAAATGCCAGAAACTGGCTGAGCATCTGGGCTGAGGCTGGTTGTTCTATGGAGCACTGTAGACTCATCTGAAAACAGGGGACCTTCGTGTCTGCAGCTGACAGGAAGAGTGATCGCTGCTGGGGTACACTTGGAGTGACTCACAGGAGGACCAAGACAGAATTAACCTTATAACCATAAAAATTACATTAAAGTAATGCCCATTTAATTGGAAAAGCATTAACATGTCAGCCTCACCTAGAGCTTTCTGGAAATACATATTGTGAAGCCAAAAGACCTGCAAGGAAGCATCTTTAACTGCTGAACTATTCAGAGAGAGAAAGGAAATTACCAACTAACAGCTAACCTCTATTTCTTTAATATTTGACTAGACCACAATTCCTTTTTACATAAAAGGTACATCTCTCAGATAACACAACTTCTCTCCCCCTCCCTTCTCTCTGTGGCTGGAAGAAGAAAGTAACAGACTTCCTTTTGTTAATTCCATAAGGTTTCCAGATGGAAGAAAGCGGTCCAGTGAAAGATTTTGCATCAGTAAGGTCATTTGGGGATATAATTATCTGTGAAATACATCACATTTTTGGCAATACGTAAAAGAAGATTGGAGTTCTGGGTGCCTATTTTTTGGTGGGTTTTTTTGAGGTAGGCCTGGCATGTGTAGAAACCTTTCTCCCCCACACTGTTCTTTAAGTGTCAATTTTTGTTGCATTTAAGAAAAGTACACATGGTAACAGATGGCAGAAATGCCATTGAATAATAATAATAACAATAGCAGAAAGCTAATTGCTTGTCAGCAGAAAATTCCTCTTTTATAACTGGCAGAAACCATACAGAATATCCACGTTGTTGCTGAAAGATTCAAGCTAGTCAATTCTGTAAAAATCTGACAAAAGTAGTCTGTACATTCATATCCATGTGTTTAGGTGAGGTGCAGATGCTGTCATGAGTACCTGATTGATGTGACATGCTGCCAGCATGCCCAAATACAATACCATATAGAATTTAAGAAAGTCAAATGACTTCAGTTGTGACTTGACCATCAGATGAGGAGAGATGCTCTGGCTTTTGGAAGAGTTTTGTGCTAGTTTATATACACCGAAGACTTTAATTTTACATCTTTTCATTGAGACTATTATGTAGAGATGTACTCTGCCTGATAAGCATTAATGAATGCTCTTTTTGGCACCATTGAGAGGAATGGCAATATTATTATAATTCCCATATTACAGTTACATTATGTCAGTGACTGTTTTTTGAGTATATATTTGTCAATAAGGACGAGTCCCTACAATTCAGTACGGCAAGTAGAAACTCATCATAGTTTAAGTCATCTCACTTTTGTTAACGTTACTGTGAATGGCTGAAGAGGTTTGAAATCTTTTGCTTTATATGCTTTTCTCCTGGAGGAATGGCAAACTCAGCCATTAAATCTCATAAACCTCATTTCAGTTCATTAAACTTTGAACTCGCCCTTCTTACCATTGAAATGGGATCTAATGTCATTTCTGAGCACTGATTCAGTAATGGAGCAGGTTCCAGGTGCAGGAGTTTTGATCCTGTGAAGTGCTGCCAGCTTCTGTTGCCTGACCTCCCATACCATGCCTGCTGATGGTACTCACAACTGTCCAGGCCTGACCTTGAGAGGATGCAGTGGGGTCTCTGCCATCAGCAATGGCTTTGCTGAGTTGTCCTTCTCAGCATCAACTCTGAAATCCAGGCTGAATGCATCCTTATGTAGCTCATGATATCTGATGAATCACATCGGTAAGTGAGGCAGATGTGGATGCAATTTTTTTTAAAAGGCAAACAAATACTTTATACTTACAGCAAACAAACAAAAAAGTCCTAAATACCACTCCTAAGGAAGATCACTAATTTTGCAGTGCCTGACAAAACTAATGAGCCTGAGTGACTAAGGCATTCCATCTTTCCAGAGAACAATGCTGTGTTCACAAAGAACATCACCCAGAAGATGATTTTAAAACTTTCAGCAGAACTAGTTCTATAAAGTATTTAGATATTTCATGTCACTGTAATCCAAAGAAACACTTTGAAATGCAACAGGAGTGGATAGCCATCATTTCTGTCTGAGGAGAGACACTAACCTAGTAACAACCCGATAGTTTTTGCTGTATCTTTCTTTCATACAGAGCTCTTGATGGGAAAATCATCTAAATATTTCATAACCAATGGGAGTCTTGTCATTTTATTTTGATATCATATTGGAGACACAAATAGCTGGAAGAATAGATATAATTTATTGATTGATAGGAACACAGAAGAGCAACATAGGGAATCTCACACATGCTGATACCAACTCTCCTTACCGTGCCAAGAAAGTCACTTGAAATCCCAAGTTCTTGCACAGAGCTTATGTCTAGCCTTCAGGCTCTGGATCTCATATAGTTCTCACAGTCTGAAAGAGCTCGTATCTGTTGACTCTATGGGTTCAGCATGAAGACAGACCCTTATTTTTCGCTGAGCAGGACAGTGATGGAGGCAGAATCTCACTGGTAATAGAAATGTGATTCCAGCTTTTCATTTGCCAAGGGTATTTTTAAATGCTTATTTGGAGTGGCTGCTCTGCACTTTGGTTTAGTGTTATTTTTATAAAGATAATTTGTAGCTGTGTAAAAGGTGCTGAGGGTGCACTTCCAGAACCCTTTTGTACATATGCAAAAATAATGAATAAATAAATAAGTGTTCCTTTCACATGACCTCATTAAGAGCAAAGCCAAATTCCTGCAAGGGAAAGCCAGCTGAGCAGAATTTTCCAAGTGCCTTTATTACAACATTATTTCTATTCCCATTGCATCTCAGGGTTCTAGTCACAGACCAGGACATTGCGATGCTAAGTACCACACGAAAATAAAAAGGATGTCTTTGCTCCAAGGGGTTTTATAACAGCAGTGGTCGAAACGGAGCAATGTCTGCCAGTAGGACCCAGGAGCATTTTGTCGAGCGCAGAAATGTGTATCAGCACTTTCTTTTCACGCAGGCTCAAGGACAGATGGGATCGGTACGATGACATCTGAAATTCCGTTTCAGCTACTGTGTATAAACTCGTAAATGCTCCAGAAGAACCAGGCTGTACACTTGCTGTACTTTGAAGAGGTAAGTTAAAAACCAAATGCTAATCAGCCGACTCTGCAGAGATGAAGCGGGGACAGGCAGCTCAGGTTTTCAAGTCAGCATTGCTGAGGGATTTTGCTTATGTAAACACTTGCAATCGTGTTTTCTATGTCTATAACCATCTGAAATTTTGCATAGCTGCAGACTGAACATCTGCATAACTCTGAATGAAAGATTTAGAAAACAAATAAGAAGATTATGTGGCAAAACTGCGTCTTTGTTGCAGCATTTTGGAGCTCAGACACAAAAAATCATACACATTATATGAAACTAAGAATACGAAATTGTGTTTTCAATACATATCATCCATCTGGACGTTACATTTTATCACCTGTAATTTCAGGTTTGAGCTGAATGTGACACGCTGCTGGGAGCAAGAAAATCATTCTGGACAATGTAGACACATATTTGTGGAGGCAAAGGCAAATGGACTCATCTCTCAAACCCCATGGTGGTGATGCAGATAAGCAGTATTGCTAGAGCCCCAAGGTTTCACTACCCCTAAGGTGACAGCTGCGCTTTCATTAAGAGAAAAACACTTAGCTCATGGATCCCTGTGGCAAGTGACACCTTTCACATTCACAGGAGTGTGGGAGACCTACAAATTGAATCTTTATTCAGGCATCCATGCCCAAGCCATGTCTGCACCTGAGGTCTTCTGTGCTACCCTCCCAGGCGGTGATCTCCCTGCCATGTTCCCTTCCTCATGTGTGTAACATGAAGTTAGAGAAATGCATGACTTGAGGCTGCAAAGGAGGAAGCACGTCTCTTCTGTAGGAAAAAAAAAATATCTGTAAGGTGATTTTACATATTGATTATCCCTTGGCAAGGCACATTAATTGTTAAAATGACAAAATCACATGTATCACTGACTTCGACAGCTGCCCAGGTGGGACATATCTGCTGGAAAATAACCTTCCCCCCCTGTGCCCTGCTTCCTTTACTTCTCAGGAGTCTGGGAGAATTGCTTTAGCAGGGGAGCAAAGACACAAGCCTGGCAGCTGGGAGCCTGGAGAGCAGGGAAAGGCTAGAAAGGACAGATTTAAATGGCTGCTGTTTCAAAGTCCAGCCTCTTCTCTTTACATTACTAGCGCCTAAAGTTCTGTGTGGTATCAGGCCCCTTTTCCAGAAAGTACAACTAAATGCAAAGACACTTTCCACAAAATCTCAGTTTTTACCCAATTGGGTAAAACGAAAATATTTTTGGGTTAACTAGAATCAAAACTTTTTTGTTAAATTAAATCAAGGCATTTCATTCTGGATCGGAGCAAGACAAATCTGGGTTGTTAATACTGATGTTTCACATCAGACAGTTTATTACTAGATCAGGATCTTTGCCTAGATTAAAGCCTGGTACTATACCATAATTTGCCTGTAGATTGCACCAACCCTAACAAGTTTGATAGCTGGAGCACATGTGGAGGAAAGAGGATGAGGGGAAGGAGGCTATTGGGCAGAATGGCTGTTCAGGTGGGCACTGTTTCATCTTGGGAGTGTGAAAATGAAAATACAGCTGGAAATGTTTTTTAAATTCTGGAAGTGCAGCTTGGAAGTAACTGGTGGGTTAAAACTGCTGATGAAAAGCCTTGGGCGTTTGCAGCAATCCACCAGTTTGGAGTCTTCCAGAAAATGAGCAAAAACCCCCACATTTTAAATACAGTGACAATACCAGGTGAATATATATCTGTAGCTTTTTCCTGGCACTTTCTTTCATCAACCAGCTAGTAATACTAGTGTTCAAACCCTACATGCAATTTTTTCCCAAGGATATTTCTTTAAAAAGAGATCGTATTTAAAAATATGGACGAAATGGATGGCTCACGAGCAAATATCAGCAGGACCTTATTTCAGGGTGTACTGCTGGGGTGGTTGACAACGTGCAGTTGGAATCACTACTGGCCTCTTTTGCATCTTCCTCCATTAGCTTCTATTGTCTTTAACATAAGCCTCAGTAATTCTTCCACTGATTCAAATAAATAATAATTACAGTTCAGTAATCCTTGTTATAGCATAGCCTAATTAGTCTCTGTAGCTGGCTGAACCGTTTTAATCATGAAGATAGAAATGAATTAAATATAGGATAAACAAAAAAACGCACAAAAAGGCTTTCCCTCCAACATCACAGAAATGTTTCTCAAGGAAGCATGGAAAAAAATTTACTGTTTTAGAACACATTTTAACTTCTTTTCCTGGGAAATTGCCAATTCTTGATTTGTTGACATTTTTATTTTGCTCTCTTGGGCCTCAATTGGAAGATGGACCATGTCTTGAAATGCAGATAATATTTTTATCCTTAAATAATCTTCTCCTAGGAATGATGCTGCATGCATAAAACATTCAACATACAATAGACCAAACTAAGCTCTTGTACAAGTCTATTAAAGCAAATGGAGTTACACTAAGAATGAATTTGGCCCAGTGAAGTATTCTGGAGAATAATGCAAAGCCTATCAGATTACGTACAAGAAAATAGAATACCAGTGCTGCACAGTCGGACAATTTAATCCTATTTCCATTTTGGCTCAAAAGCTTCTTGGTTGCTAGTTTCTATTCTGCATAGGTCGTTATACTGCAGTCATCACCACAATACCCAACTACCTTCCAATAATACATTAACAGTGGGAATAACATCTGGTACATGTTTGTTTCCTCATTATCTCCATTGCACTAGGAAGTTCTGTTTACAATGGAATATTATCAGGAGGAAAAGGTATTTGTCCATCAAGACTATTAAAAAAAGGGAGCAGTATTTTTTACACAGAGAATCAAATACTTTAGGGGGAAATATGAGAATTTTCTACATTTCCTAAGTACAGATTTAGATTTATAGTGTTTAAAAGTACTTTCTGCAGATGTCTCAGAGAGAACACTTTGCAGCACATATACATTCAACCCTGCATTGTTTCCAGGCAAAATCTTATGACAAGAAGCTGAGTTGTCAAGTCAGTAGTAACCAAAGTGGTTTGTCTCCTTGTGGAAGATTCTTGGCTACTTCTGAGACTGGCAAGTTGAGAGCAGAGCAGGAAGAGTTTAAGGCTTAGCTCATGGGGTGCTCAAGTGCCAGCTGGAGTAGACGCTGGCCCTCTTCATCTAGAAGGGGAAGGAGTTGAGTAAACCATTCACACAATGAAATCAGAAATAAAGGAGAACTTGGGATTTAAGCAATCTCCCTTCTGAATGAGAAGTGCACATCACTCAAGACACAAAAAGAAATCTTTAAAAGTGAAAAAAAGCTGAAGAAGTGATCAAAGAGAGCAGAAGTGCCATGTTGCATTAAGTGGCTTAAGGCCATGTGTGCATTCAAGCCCCAGACTCAGTTCTTTCAATACATCTATCAGATAAATCATGCTGTTGTTTGATCATCTACATTTGAATCCTGTACTTCAAATTCAGGTGAATCCTAGCAAGCACAGGAGTTGTTACTCCCTAATTTGAATTCAATTGAGTAGCATCTGCGCAGAGAAGTTAATTGTACAGATTTTTCTGTGGTCTTTGTATGAAATATTTCCTCTTTTCTATTTGAGAAACGAGGCTTTTGTTAGCTCTGCAGACAACCATTGTTCAAATTCATAACTATCAGTAGCATCTTTGTGTTTTGTTGGTTTTTTTTCTCATCAGGTGTTGATGTGAGTTTGATTCCATCTTCTTACACAGAGATGCAAGATAACACCCCCAGTTTCTCCCAACAGTCATCTCCTTGAGTAAGAGTGTTTCTGTTCCAGCTCTTTCATGACACACTGCCTCTCCCTGCAGAGTTCAGGTGCTCCTGTGACTCCCATCTCCGTTACTGCAAAAGTTTCTGTTGACTTTGGGTTCTCTGCAATGTGATTTATTTCAGTAAGATTTTTAAAAGACAGTAATTTAAACAAAAGTAAAGGCAGAAGAACTGGGAATCTGAAACACAGGATGAAGTTGCTTCCAAATTAATCCATCTTGCAAGAGTGCCTGTGAACGGTTCAAACGAATCCGGTGAGCTGTCTCCTTGGAGGGTGCATCAATACAAGATTTTTCATCTGGCAGTTTACACCGAATAATTTGCAGACCTGAAAACTCATGTGTGTGTTCTGCTAGCAGGCAGAATCAGTCTAGCTCCTGAGAAGGTGGTCAGCAGGTGAGGAATATTGGCATCACAAAGAAGTTGGAGCTGATGAAATAAAACGTATTTAGCAGCAGCAGCAGTGGCTTTCTCCCTAGTGCTGAAGAGAAACCATAACCTCGTTCATCTCAGTTACACTACTGCAACTCCAAAGATGCCACAAAGCACAGAAACTTGCCTAATGGCTGAAATCTTGCAGTCAGTACTTTCAAATGCCATATGTGTGTACTTCAGACAAACTGTGATTTATTTCAATAATACCCGTATGTTTGAATCCCGTGTTTTGTCATTGTCACATGTTCCCTGTTCATACACATTTGTGATACCAGCTATAAACATTGCATTAAAACGGGACCAGAATCTACTATTGGTTACATGAATCTCCTCTTCATTCCCAAGGGAGCTGCAAACACAGAACAACACCCAGCTCAAACTGCCTTTCTTATTCACTTCCAGCTTGATGTGTTTTCCCTGTTTATTATTCTCTCCTTTGTGTTAGAAAGGAAAATACATCCTTCTCCTTGCTCTAAGACTTACATTGATTATGTGTTCTAGATAGAAAGAGCCACTGTTGCATCTTGCATTGGTTTTATCTTGGGAGTTTGCTGATGAAAGAACCAGACCAAATTCTTACAAATAAACTGAATTCAGAAGTATTGAGCTAAAGGCAGGAACATTTCAAGAAACAATTTGAACCCATTTTGAAAAAGCAAAGACATAAAAATAAAGTAAAGCAGACAGACTAAATTGGCTTTTACCCTCTGTGCTCCAGCCCCTGCTTTTTGATCTGTGACCCTTCAGTGAAGTAAAAGAAAGTTTTTATCAAAAATATCCCCATCATTTAGGCACTGTAATATCCTGCAATCTGCAGGCTTTCAGTACTCGGAGAGGTTAGGTAACTGCCTTTTGTTCAGCTCCTCATTCTCTATCATTTTCATTCTAAGCACCTAAGACAGAATGTCACAGAAATCTATGGGTTGATTTCTATTTGAGCTGAATTAGACAATGCTAAGTGCTGCAAGCGTGTGATCTCTAAAGATCTCTGTAATGAGCAGCAGTATATCAATGATTTACACCTCTTCTGTCACCATCCTCCATGTTCATAAAGGACTCTAAGATCGTCTCCATCTCTTCTCAAAAGCATTTTGTTTTTACACATTCCATGTAAAATTTGATGATGAATTGTAAAAGACAAACAAACTGTGGCCAGGTGGATAGATTTATCTTATCATATATTGTGCCAGTTTACTTAATTGCTTTATTGCTAAAACTGTGAAGATTGTATTGTGCAGAAACACAGCAGAGAGCTGTAAGAATGCATGATGGCAGCACTCGTGGAAGGTAAAGATGATTCATATTGGTGTTGTAGTCTTAAGGGGGAAAAAGAGACAATCTAAAAAATACCCCAAAGACTCATTAAGAAATATCCTGTCTGCACATTAGTGTATTGTGCTAAATTTACTTGCTAATTTTGATGTCAACAGCAACTAGTTTATGCTAATGAAAAGCTTACGCAACATCAGAAAGTTTAGTAAAATAAAAATAAAAAAATCAGTTTAAAGAGTTAGATTACACCAAACTGTAATTACTCATTCACGATTACACAAGACTGTAATTAACAGTTCAGTGTTACAAAGACTATCAAAAGGCAACAGAGGACACATTTACAGTATGTACAAACAGAATTGCTAGCCAGGTTTTAATATCATGTGTTCTTTCCCTTCTACTAGCAGTTCAAATGGCTTAGATAAACTAGATGCCAGTAGAGAAATCTGGCCATATTAATGTTATCTGCTGTGTCCCAGTTCAAGAAGGGTCTTAAGCTGCTACTTAAATTCACCTCTCTCTAAAAATACATTTCCTGAACATATGCTTGACTGTAGCATGTGCTAAGACCACATTTCTTACAGCAGCACTCACATGCATATTTTCCTGACTTAGAGCCAGAAGGATATAATCCTCATTTTAAACCCTTCCAATCAAGGCAGATAAGGGTTTAGAGTCACCTTGCTAACAGGAATGTTATAATGTAAACCCCACCTATGTGCAAAACAGATTGGATAAAAGGAAGACAATTCTTATTCATGTTGGATGTGGGGAGGCAGCTGTCAGGGCTTGGGAAACCTCCTTAGGTTGTCATGGGTCTGTGCTAATACAGCAGGTCCCCTCAACAATCTAAATTTGACTTTCCTGGTAATCTCTGCTGCCTGCCCTAAAATACGATCTGGAGTGTTGGATCTCCAGATTTACCATTCATGCACCCCATGGTTTATGCTAGCTGGTGGTTTACCCAAGACCAGTTTATTGAGGTCCCTTTTCCAGTGCCATGGAAATTTCCCAGAGCAGAACTCACCTGGGTGAGAGGCAGACCCTCCCTCTTGCCTGCTCCTGGGGTCTAACAAACTGCTCTGGGAAGGAACCTTCCCATCCACTGTCTTCATCTTCCACCACTTGCTGCTGCAGCTGCAAGGAGGATTTATTTGTCACCTTTAACATTATTATAATCTTATATTTTACGTTTTAAGAGCATGCTGCTGGGTTTTCATTTTCACCCATGAGATGTAGCAGGCATCTGATACATTCATTCCCCCACCCAGAGAAAAGAAATGAGAAAAACCTGTAAGTGACTTCAGTAGCATCAGGCACTTCACATACTCCTGGATGGTGTGATTTGGTGTGGTGGTGTGCCTGAGAGCAGAGGGAGCTTTCCACACCCAGGGAAGCTGTATACCCCCACTGGTCCTGGGAGCAGTTCTTTATCTGGGAGTTGTGCAATGATGGGGACCGGAGTGGTTTTGATACCAATACCTGCACTTTTGATATGCTAATTTTAATTTTTTTTTCTCTCTATGTTACCCTGCAGTGTTCCCTGAAAGACATCACACTATAACAGAGCTCAGATAGATCACTGGTCCTACCTGCACCTCTGCTCATCAAACATGAGCTATCATCTCTGGCTTGCAATTAAGGTGCTGTAGTGGGACTAATAGCAGGAGCTTCTGCACACTGAAGCTTTAGTCAGCTTGGGGAATTCAAAGGCCAAGTCGTACAACAAAACAAGTGGGAGAAAAAACACTCATGAATGTCTATTTCAACAGCCATATGTTAAAATGACTATGTAAAGTTGAAAAAGTTACATACCTGAAATATTCTTAACGTACCGTGTGCTACATAGAGTAGATAAAGTGTTAGCTCAAAAGGATTTTAAATAAACTAAGAACACTGCTTTGATCTGCAGCTTTTCTTTTTCTCTATTCCTTCTGGTATTTTATGGTAGAAATAGAGGAGATAATTGTGACTTCCCTGCAGATAAGGTATCGATCAATGTTTTTTTTCCCAAGCACATTACTGACTGGGATGTCCTTAATGGGGGCAGGGGGAAACACTCACTGTCCGTTGTAAACACTGAGCTGTATTCCCCAGCCAAAAAATAGCAGATCCAAGGATCCAGAAGTTTCACTCACATCAGGAACTTAAAAAAGGGAAATATATTGCCATCCTTAGGAATATACTTTTTCCAAAACAACCACACCTGCCCTCACCGTGTCCTTTAATGTTTGAGACTCTGCATGGTGGATTTAAATTACTTTTAAAGTGTAATTTTCACATTCTTGTTTGTTTTGACCAATTTCTTAATACATTATAAAGTACTTGCTAGAAACAATCCTTCCCTGTCAGCCAAAGACACCAAAGTAAACATCCCTTCATTTGTGCTTGGCAGCAGCTGAAGAAAACCGTTATCAATACAAAATGCCTTTTACTGCTGAAACAATTGGTTGTTAAATAATTGTTAGGTGATTTTTCAGGAGCATGCAACTCCTATAGTGTATTTTTTCTAGTAATATTTCCATTTATGCTTTTACCTTCACCTTGGCTGTTTACCATAAAGAATATGGACTTTTTCAATAATTCAGAGACAAAATTGTGGTGGGAGCACTGGGCAGTCCTGTGTCCACCTTGAATGTGTACATCCTGAATGCTATGTTGGTTATTGCAAATATGGGATCCAGACCCGGGCCAGGCCTCATGCAGTAAACAGAAATATCTTTCCTATTTGGTTAGAATACTGTGAAATACTATCATGTGCTCACCTTCAGTCTATTTTTTTAACCATTCGATGAATAGCAGGAATGAAATCTGTAAGACCTCCAAATCCAGGCATTAAGAAATATGCTTATCATGACAAATATTTACTGAAAAATTAAACTTTTATTGAGTGAAACAATTGCTTTTACATTAGTACCTCATTATTTCAGATAAGAATAGTTATATTTTTGCCATTTGCTACCATGTTATAGTTTCCACATCTGCAAGATTGCATGATGTTTCATCGTTCCACTCCTGAAATAAAAAGAAACAAGAAATCCCCACGCTATGACATTTCTCCATAAAACTAAAAAAGACAACTATAGAAGGCAAAGTTACAGCAAACTCCCCTCATAAAACTCATGTTACATTTGGTAAGCCTCAAGACGATCTGGAACTTCAACCATTTTAGGAGACAAAGTAGAAGGTAAAGCAATATATGCTTAAACCTTTAGTTTTTTCAAGTGTTGGATTAAAAATGACACACTACAGTGTTGATAATTCACTACAGCTCGCACACATTTTTCACATTCCACCTGTCTTTGTGCATTGTTTCTACAATCTCTTGTCTTGTGAAGTTACACCCAGCTGTTTGCCCTCTCCACCCAGGCCCTGTTGTGTGATTAAGCCTCTTTTTTCTTTTTCTTCACTTTTTTTCGGACTTTAAGAGTTGACTTGTGAAGTTTCATTAACTACCTGCCTGATTTATACAGCCTCACTGACCTGCTTGTATTTAGCTGTTGCGTGTTTCATTACCAAAATAAACAGAAAAGTCATCAGAGATATGCAGCTGACCCTGGAAGTGCCACAAAATTCCTGAGTTTTGGCGTCAGAATAACTACTCTTTGCTGAGAGAAAATGAGCCCTATCTAGTTTTAATGCGATAATAGTGGTTTTTTACAGTCACTCAGTTTTTCTAAGTAAAAGCAGGAACAAAGAGGGAATATTGATGGAAAGAGCATCAATGTGAAGAAGTCCTCCAGAAGCTGTAAGGAGCCTTCCCTGGGGCACAGGACAGCAAGCTGTCGAGCCCTCTGCTCAGATCCCTGGGAGCTGAAGGCAGAGACCCCTAACTTTTGCCCTAACTGGCAACATGAAGGACCACATGTAAAGGGCTCACCCTCTAAACAGCATTATCATCTGCCAGCATCTCCTCTTCTTAGGATGAAGAAAGGAGAACATGAAAAAGGCCACAAGCCTCAAGGAAATAAAAGGTTAAGTAAAAGATGTAAAAAAAGTATTCTTTCAATGAAAACCTCCAGGCTGAAGTTTGGGATGGCTGCAGCAAGTGGGTGAGGTAGGCACACTATTGTGGCAGAGAGAGAAGGCATCTTACAGAGCTTGCCAGGGAGCAGCTGCTCACTCCAGCAATGCCAGGCCATGTGCTTAACAGAGCTAAAATCCGTACAGTCTATAGCAAGATTAAATTAAAAATTCCCCTGGAATCTAACATCTCCTGCACCCGTGTGAACCGGGCTATTTAAACCGAGAGACTAGAATGCATGGGATAAACACATGTTCACAAGTTCAGCAATGCACGTGGTTTAGCCCTCCATACAACGCACGATATATGAACACACCTCAGATGTGCCTCAGGAACAAGATTGATGACAACGGTTCCAGCGGCTGTGGGAGTACAGATGTTTTACATGATCACACAACTTGTTAACAAATGACACTAATTAGAACCTATTTCTGAGTGCTTCACCCCACCTCAAAGCAAAAGAAGTAAAAAAAGAAGCAGCAGCAGCAAAGGTTCTGGAAAGTGCAATGGTGTCAAGCATGGAAAGGCTGCTCTCCAAGGACAGATCAAATTGACTAGGATCTGCAGTCTGGAAAAGAGGCAGCCCAGGAGAATACAATCATGATGTTAATATTTCCAGAGACGGATGAAGTTCTGAGGGGGTGTGGAGGAAACAACGTGCAATCACACCTTGGAACTGCTTTTCCTGTCAGAAAAAGTAGGGCACACATAACTAGTATCTTAAGAGTTTTTAAGACAAAGCAGACCTTTCCCATAACGTATATAATTAAATTGTGGAACTCGCCACTGCAGGGTTTTATGGATGTCACAACTATAAATAGGTTAAAGACATTTAAAGAATTCACAGAAATCCATGGGCAAGAATCAAACCCACAGTTACAGACATCACCTCCATCTTAAGAGGCCTCCAAACTGCAGATTGCCATAAATGAGGAGGTATATTGGAAGCTCACTGTCCATGTGGGCTGTTCATATGTATTTTTACCACCACCACTCAGTTAGGGACCCTTCTTGAACCAGCAGACTGTCCACCTGACCCAGGCTCAGCATTCTCTTAGAGCACAGTACTGCTTTTTTAAGTATCTTTCAAATGCAAAAACCATACGAAGTCCGTCTGTCCACCTAGAGTTTCCTCAGTCACATTGCTCCTTCTTGTCATTTGAGATAGGCAGAGGAATATCTAATATGCTGTAATTAAATTGGCAATGCACTGTTTCTGCTGTCAAGACATGAGTCACTTTTTCATGCACAGATCTGATTCCAGCGACACAGTTGCAAAGGCATCTTTTCAAACTTTTCTCCTTAACACTGGCTTAATTTTTTCCTTTTGAGCTAAGCTGTCAGAAAAAATGGCTCTTGCAGCGAGTGGCAATCAATCCAGCCTTGTCTCTCAACAAGTTAAGAGTTTTGACATAGTGTGGTTCTCACAGAGGTTTGCTTATGAAGAGGACGTTTAATCACTTTTAAAAAGCATTCTTTTGTTAAAATCATCCACTTTTAGAAAGAAAAGCTCTATCTAAAGAAGTAGGCTGTTTGCCTCAGCAGCTCTTGAAATTTCAGTAATGCCACGTACGTGCTTGGGAAGATGTATTTCTTCAGTGTCACTTGACATTTTTCACTCCCTAATGCAGAAAGAAGTGTCAGGCAGGGCTTGCCAGGAAATACGTCTACTGGTACATGGCATACCATTTTGGTGAAGTATTAGCTGTTTGGCAACTGGTTGCTTATCTCTTGCATTACTTGAACAAGGATTATGAATTATTCAGCTGCAGTATGAAACGGATCAATATGATACATTTCTCAGATTTCATAATAGTTAAAACATTGGGTGCAGAATAAAGGGATTACATTATGCAAACAAAAAAAAATCAGGATCAGTATGAAAAAAACATTTCCTAACAGAGATGCCTATTAAACAGCTGAGAAGTCCCTCATGGGAAAAAGTGGAGGCCTCATCACTTCAGATATTTAAAACCAGACTAGACAAAGCATTCATCTCTACAGGGACAGAGTAAATGGATAAAACGACTTATTAGGCTTTTTTCTACTCATCTCTGATTTTTATAATTTAATACATTTTTCAAAATGCAAACCACATTTTTATAACACAAGAGGGAGGCAGAAATAAAATAAAAGGATTTCTAGTTGTACTATTGCCCAACACAATGAAACTTGATTTAAAATGAAATTTATGCTAGCAATTCAGAGTGCAAAATGACTTCTCTTTGTTTAAGGTCTAGCACTGAAAGCTTTGCTACTGCCACACAATGTCTCTAATGATTTACCACCCCCAGACTGGGGTATAAACAGTGATGGTTCAACTTTTGACAAGGGGAGTTGATGCTGAAGGCAGAATGGTGCTTTACAGAGAAGCAAGAGAGTACAGGGTTTGTGCCTAAGGTCTGGCAGACTTATAAACTCCCTGAGGAATCTCCAGCACTAAATATTTACTAATGTAACTCCAAGCATAACATCTAATCTGCTAGTATGAAAGTAAAATAGACTCTCAGAACAGTCTCCTTCCATCTCTTTGAATATCTTAAAATGATTTCAAAATTCTCATTCCTTCTTCTTCCCCAAGAATTTTTTTTTCTCCTTGAAGGCACTGCTCCATTTAAGACAAACCACACTGTCTTGCTTTTGTAGAAACATGAGGAAATCTGGAGGCAAAAAGAACAACCTGAGAAACCTTGGGATAGTTAAAATGAGCCTCTTTAAGAGTGGAATGCTGGGGACCTTTCCTCACACCCATCATCCACAGAGGGAGAGGAAAGGATGTACAGCTGCTGTCCAAGAACTCAAGATGCACAACTGAAGTGAACTGTCACTGAGGTAACACGGGGGAGTGTGTCAAGTCGTGGTGGTCCTCAGGCTTGGGACAACCTCTCACCAGTTTGAGCCAAGACAAAGCAGGATGTAGCCACGTGTTTTCCTTTCTTTGACATCAAAACTGTTATAACAGCCCACTGCCATTTCTGCTCTGCGCCCTATTCACTCTCACATCCTGGCTGCAATTTGTCATCTTTCCAGCATTAATCTTGTCTTGCTTGTAAACTCAGTATAGCAGAAAAGATTGTTTCATTTCAAAATACTGTTTACCCACAGTTCCATAGAGGTTTGTCCTAGCAAAGGGAGCAGAAAAGTAAGGGGGAAAAGTGAGTTGAATCTAACCCTGGAAATGGTTAAGATCAGGAAAAACAATGGTTCTGTAACCTAATAACAAGGAACTCCTCAAACACAACATCGTTCACCTCCACGTGAACCTCCTCAGCTCCCCTTCCTCTGGTTGAAGCGATGTGCAGCCATTTAGCTGGAAAGCTGAGTTTTCCTCTATTGTGCTGGTCTGTTTGGCTGTGTGCTGCTGGACTCATCTGCATCTCCAGGTAATAAAGAGCATCTGTTCTTGGACACACTGTAAAATGCTGGCAACCCTCAAGTTTGCCCATAGTGTTGTCAGAACAAGAGTTCACCTATTTTAAGTGTTTTATATTAACATATACAGTTTTGCAGGCATATAATCATTATAGTAGGACAAAGCTAAGCCAAAGACATCAGCTCTTACTTTGGTGAATAGCGATGGAAAGATTGTAGCTTTAAATAGCTAACATAGAGGGAGTATGCCCAAATCTAGATCTCTGTAAATTATAAAGTTCAATACCTTGCCATTTGGGAAGTAGTAGCAGTAGCAACTGACTTTTAATTACCAAATGAATTTTAAAAACCAGAAGGGTGACTATGAAAAACATCAAGCTTTGTTTGCAGCTCTCCCCCAAAGTCCTTATTTAAATCACAGCCCCTTTGTAACAGGCATAGAACCCTGCCTTGCTTTGCACAGCCTCTCAGTCACAACCCACCCCCAGTCCCAAGGCCCCACATCCCGTTTATGAACCCACAGCCCATAACTCACCCTCTGCTAATTGCCCTTTAGCCTCTGGGCTCAGGCCACACTTGCAGGAGAGCTTCATCCCTCACTGGGTCCCACTCAGAGGGTGGTCCAGCTTAGCACACCCTTCCTGACCATGTGTCGAGAAACTCCTACTGCATCATCCTGCCCCAGCCCTCGGGGGGAGGACACAGTCCAAATCCATAAGATAAGCAGAAATTAAAATTAAAAAAAATCTCATTTGGACTAAATTAATCCTGTAGTAATCGATCTATAACAGTTTGTACCTGGTTGGGTCACACAGCTGGGCAAAGCAGGAATAAAATCCTACTGAAAGGGAATTGCCTTGGCATGCAAGCAGTATTTTACAACCAAAGGAGCCATTACTCTCCAAGGAGAGAAAAAAGTCACGGAAAGGGAAGGAAATGCAGGAAGGCAGGCATGCAGGACTTGATTCTAGCCCCATTTACACTGACTTCAGCACAGTTACTCCACACTGCAGAGGAGACGAGAATTTTCAGTTCTAAGTCTTAAGGATGGTGGAAAATAAAAATAATGAAAGAGTAATATCTGAAGTTCTTCCAGTCTGAGTCACACACCAAATATCTTCTCCACAAATAATTGAGATTTAGATCTTCCAGCAATTCTCAGTGGCCATATTATAAGTCATACAGGAATTTTATGAGACCAATGCTGTAATAACATGCTCTGGCTGAGTGGAAGAATAGCTATACAATCAGTATGTTTTCGCACACTCGCATTTTTGAGTGGATTAGTACTGCAACACAGTCTAAAATAACAGCATAAATTTAACTGGGTGGCAGTGTTAAAAGTACTGGGGTATAATAACAGCTATATTTATTTGTGCTGGGATGTGTAACTGATACCACTGTAATCCTGTCGAGATTAGGCTCTGTTTTAAAACTGAGTACAAAATACCTGGTGCTGGAGCTAAGATAATCAACTGAAAATCCAATGGAAAAGATAACAGGTAGCACTGTAGACGTGTTGTGCAGAGGTAATACATACATGTCACACATTTGCAAAACCTACTTTCTCTATTAGGCAGCCCTTTATTAGAGACACTATATTCAGACAGATTGAACAAACCCTAAAACATACAAATCCCTAACACTACAAATACATCTTTTCCTGAAGTTATTAAGTACTATAAAACCACATATATTTCTATTTTTCTTGATTTTTTGACATGATCATTGTTGGATACTTCAGATTTATGAGTTCATACCTTGCAGTGTACCAGGATTGGAGATGATACCTCTTCTAACTATATGTGCTTTACCACAAACATTAAAAACAATTACTTAGGAATAGTAATTTCTAGAAATTCTCAAAATATTTTAGTTATAATTGTTCTCAAGTCATTACAGAAAAGTCTGAAACATTTCCTTTAATCATTCAGTACACAGCTCCATAACTCCATACACTTGAAAACTGTAATTTCTCTAGAAGTTTTCTTCTTACATATGTGTCTATATGTACACACATACACATATATATGCACTATCAGAAAATGAGTGTCAAGAAAAACAGGACCTTCACATTTCCCCTGTGTTTGCAATAGGAATGAAACTGTAGATACCATCTGTACCATCTACAAAAATTGGACCAGCTTGACTTCAAATCCTCTTTATAGACACAACCACCACTTACACTTTCCTTTCCCAGTGGCATTTTTCATCCTTACCAAAGTCATTTTGCTCTAAGAACATAGACTGTTAGGCCATACATTCAGTCTTCATGCAACAAACCCCTCTCCCTCTAACAATGCCTTGAAATTACTAAATCTGATCCAAAACCCACAGCTGCACTGCTCAACTCCTTCTGTTTTTATCCCACTGTGCACAGGAAAATAAGTTTGCAGCTTTGGTGTTCCCTCGATCTAGTTATACACACAAACATTAAATATTTCTTATTTTTGTGCTCTTCCAGAAGTTCAAAAAGTAGCCTGAACCATGTAACATATAAGCAAGCCTTACAGGGCCTGATTCTATTTGTGGAATAGTAAATCGTCAGTAACTCCTCTGAACTCTACTAATCAAGACACACTAATTGCCACATCTAGAGTGCCATCAACTCACAACGGTGACAGAGGGAGCTCAGGGTAGTAAACATTTTGAAGGACTATACGTTAAACAGAAACCTTCCCAGAGTCATAGTACTTCCTTACAACGCTCATTCTGTAAACTCAGAAAGCTAAAACACCCTCAGTTAACTGTTTCAGATTTGTTTGGAAATTTGTATTGGTGATTGAAGGTCCATTTCCTAATGGTTGGGAATAAAAGTCTATCCTGATTGCTGAAGTCACATAAACCAAATCCTCCAGTGTAGCTACCACAGAATAGGTGGTCAGGCAATTTGTTATGAGGACTGATAGGTTGGAAATGTGGGGTAGTGGTGGAGATGCTGGGAGGGAGGATAAGCAGAACAAAACATAGCTGGAGAAGTTTGCAGAGCTCTGAACCCTCAAAGGGAAGCCTAAGGTGTGTGCACACCAAAGTAACTGCATCTAGAGAAGAGCAAATGTGTGGCTGGGTCCCTGGAAGTACTTATTAGCTGGAGTATTTCAGAGGGAGCTGCAACTATATGTAGAGTAAAGTGAGTGTCTGTTTGGGGAAGTGTCTTGGACTTATGTTTCTAGCATGGAGGAAAAAAAATAAATATTCCTCATGTCACAGAATGCAAAAAACCTGTGACCATTTGCCTCCCACATATATTTTTGCTGTAAGAAGAACTGGAAAAAGCAATGGTAGCTTGTCTTATTCTTCTTATAATATTAACTGATTTCATTTGCCAGCAGAAATAACTGATATTCCGAAGCATGAGCTACTTTGGAAGAAGAGATGCAGTATTTCAACGTGGAAGGTGCCTGTTGCACTAATTTCTTCTAGGGTGGATCCTGCAGCCTTGACTGACATGATCAAGCCTACTGAAAGCAAAGGGCTACTCACTTGAATAGTGGCAGCAGCAGCAGGCACCAAGTTTGGCAATTTTGCTTTATCACCTTCTACAACTCGTCCTTTTAAAATCAGCGTGTAAATTTTATTTCCATTATTTAGCTTAAAAAAAAAGGAGGGGGAGAAAAATCAAATCAAGTAGAAAAAAAGGACCATATAACTAGGGTCACTGATTTCATTTAGTGGGATGAACAACTTTAAGAATAAATAAGAATACAAAGACAGGATAAATCAACTATGCTACACATGTGGCAATACATTTTGTTTACTGCATTTGTTATGAAGATGACATGCAGTCTAGAACTTCATGGCAAACACACTGGCAAAAGCCATAAACCATGAGAATAACAAGGCTCGAAGGAACAAGGCTTACAAAGACAACCCCAAGGGTGACCTTCTTAGATACCAGTAAATAAATCCCTAAAGGCAAGGAACTAAAGTACAGCAACCCTAGCAACCACACTAGCACCCGAATTGAGGTCTGGAAGAGCAAAGATGTGCAGTTCCACACTGTCCAGTTGTGGGACACAGTTGCTACAGAGTCAAAACTCGCAGGCCTGTAAAATTCCACCACAGGGGTTGAGTTCAGAGTCTGAGGGCTTTCTCTTTGTACTTCCATGATTGTTATAACCAGGCAATTAGAAGAGGTGTGAGAAGGGCTAACCAGAGACGCCAACCTTTTGGGAGTCAGCAACAGTTCTGTTGGGTTGTCTGGTAGGCACTTCTTTCCTTTTCCCCCACAGGCTAAATTCAGAAGGATGTTGTTGTCATCAGGAAGACTACTAACCTCGTCATCTCGCAGGCACGTTTCGAACCTGCAAAACGGGCATACTATGACTCCTTGGGGGGAATCACCAAAGTCTATGATCTTGCAAAGGCATTTGGCACATACTCTGTGACAACACTCCAGCACTTTTGGTTTTCTCTGCCGCAGGTTATAGCGGTTGTAACAGATCTTGCACTCGAGCTCATCTGAGCTCTGGGTATCCACAGACTCCTCTGGCAGATGACTGGTCATTTCTTCTGATGGTTTTTAGACTTGAGGAAAGAGGAGTCAACGGACAAAGAGGTCACTCTGGTCTATTTTAGAACTTTTTCCTGATGATCATATCACCCATCTCAAACAGGAAAAGAGGAGATGACATTGTTGAAAAGCATCAGTAGGCATCATTCATTTTCAGCTTCTGCACTGCATGTCCTTTACTCTTAGCCAGGCATCCATCTGAAAAAGGCAATGTGGAATTTCTGTGGAAGAAAATAAAAGAAAAAGCTGTAGCAGGTGAAAGATGAAAGTTCCACTTTTTACAAGCTTAGCTTCCTTTGCTAAAAGTACCTCTAAGGTAGTTTTTTCTGTGGCATAGGGGGTCTATACAGCAGCCATGGTGGTAAAACTTAGTATCACTCTGCACACATTTGTTTTAGACTTGTAACTTTGACTGGCTCAGCCCATGCAGTTCTCAGCAGAAGCTGCAATCTAATCACTGATCTGTGACCGATGGTTTAAACCCTGGTTTCCCAAGGAAATGAGACCTGACCCCTGGAGCTTTTCGTCTTTCTTGGTAACTTGTGAACCTGCTGTCCAATTTCAAACAAACAGGCAGAGGGGCAGCAGCACTGAAGATAATTAAGTTTCCAAAAAAGTAGTGAACACTGGCAGCTGGCTAGAGGAGAGGTATTTAGAATAACTACCATTTATTCTGGAGGGCAATGGTCAGCCTGCACACAGCCAGACGCTGCTCAGCCAGAGAGGAAGGCAACACAGGAGGAAGCTGGTGATACTCTGGGGAAATAAAGAGTTTCTAGGGGTGGAGTGGGTATGGAATAGGGCTGGGGTTATTCTAAACAGGTATGTGGTGACATATGTCAAATTTGGAAAAGATCAGGCTTTATTAATTTTGCTGCTTGTGGAACAGTTCATTTCTCTGTCCCAGCTGCTGAACACAGATAGAGAAAATGAGGGTTCTTTAGCTTGCAACAAATGGATGCTAGGGTGAAGGCTAATGTGTCTCTCAAAAGCTTTCAAGTGTTTCATGGTTGTGGCAGGTGTTTCACACCTCAGCTAAGGAGAGGCTCGTGGCAATGCCTGCGCTGCTGCGCTCCCATTCTATGCAGCGTTTTTGCCACCAGACCCATCAGCCTCCTTTAATAACATTTTGCCATATTTTCTAACCACGCATTTTCAGGACTTCAGGAAACAGTCCATGTGTTATAAACAAAACCAGGACTATGTACACTTCTTTCCTGACTGTCAGTTTTAGTAAATGTTCGCTCCTTTCCCTTTTCCTTGGGAAATTTTTACTCACTCCCAGCATTCAGATCTGTGCCCTTTTTTTGAGAACAAGGCAGAAAGTTCTCTCTTTTAAGCAATGTGATCCTTCTGTCAATACATTTTACCTGCCAGTCATCGGGTACAGTAAAGTCTCTTTCATGGTCAGGTATTTTCCATTCTCTATCACATCTTTCTACACAACATAGCTTCTCTTAGTAGTATAATTTCCAAAACTCACCTCCTGGATTTTAAAAGAAAGATGCTGCACTTCAAACAATGCAGTAATGAATAAAAGATGACAACATAATGAAGAAAAAACATATTTCTGTACAGTTTCATAACAGACATGGCCCCCTCATTAAATTTTCTTTTTTTCTGCCTATTCTGACTTACTTCTTTGGTGTTTTGAAAGTTTTCATCTCTGCCTTACTGTAGCTTTTATTTGCACTATGACTGTATTTGCGGTGTGTTCCAGTAGGCAATGCAAACACAAGAAGGTTGATCCATAAGTTTCAGAGTGTACAAGCTAAATATTTTATAAGAGACAAACAGCACATCTTTTACCAATCTTATACCCTATCCTTTATCCTTCATTACACTGTCTGCTTCCTTATTAATTTCTACTACTCCTTTTATTTCATTCCAAATATAATTTTCTTTAGGCATATATAAATGTCATGTGATGCTAACTTTCCAAAGGATGAAGAAACCCAAAATGGGACTAAAAAAAGTGAAATGCCAGCCTACAGGAAGGCAAAGCACCGCTGAAAATTTAAGAAGTCAAACAAAACAAGCAATGGTTTTGAACTTTTACATCTTGAGTAACGTTCATCTTCTGTACCTGAAGTGAATTAGGATTACTAACATGTTCACACTTCACAGCTAAGGCTGGCAAACGTTACCCTGTGACATAAAACTAGATCTCTGATTAACCAAAAATCTTCCAGAAAATGTGTCTGCTTCTCTTGGAAAATTGTGACCTTTCTCTGGAAACTCACAACTAGAAAATCTTTGTATTTTAGTGTCAATCTTTCTGATGAATGTTTTATGATGAATGATCACTTTTACCTGAATCAGTTTTCAAACAGAAAGTATTTTCCTGATTCTACCCCCTCTAAGCAGCCAAATTTAGCATTAATACAAGAAGTAACAAGTGCCTGGGACTAGCAATGTCCCAGTTGCTAAACTGGAACCATTAGCTTCATTTCCAGAACACAATGAGCCTCCTATTGTAGTTTCTGTCATTAGCTATTCTACAAATTATTTTCAAACTTATTTTTAATGTACTGTACTTTACTGCACTAAAAGGCTACTTTCATCATGTTTCTCTTCAATACATATCCATCAGTTATAAAACATCGTTTTTTATTTAGCAAAGTTTAGATGTTGAATTTCTCTTTACGTGTCCAGTGTGACTACTGCTTACTACTATTCTTTATTTATACATAATTTCCTTTGAAAATTAAGATCTAATCACTAATTCATACTAATGTTATTCATACATTTTTTACCTTCTCAGCTCTATGGTGGTCTTAGATGCTTCCTTTGTCTTTTTTGCCTTTCTGAATTCTTGGGGAATTTTCTATTTTTCCTTCTCAACACCTGCTCATATTTTCTTTGCTGAGAACTGACACCTTTTTGAGCTTAATTAATGCTGCCCTGCTATACACCACATATACCAAAATGTTATCCGATCAGAGACCTATTAAAAAGATAAGAAAACTGCAGATTTTAAAGAAATTTGACTTCAAATTAGCCCTCCTGTGAAAATGAGAAATTTCCTGAGAAACATGGCCAGCTACTCCTCCAAGCAACTTCTACTCCATGTCAAAGATTTTCTAGCTTGTCTTTTGCATGTCTCCCCGGGGAGCATTTACTGGAGGCAGGCAGAATAAGGAATTAAAGGAGGGAATACATTAACTGCTGTGCCTCTGAATCCTGGTCCCCCACCAAGAAGGTGGCAATTCACATACTTTTGCTTGCTGTGTGTTGAAAAAAAAAAAGCTGCAATACTATGCAGAAAAAAGAGATTGTGTCTGTGTGTTCATTTTTGTCCTCCTCTTCTCTTTGAGCCACTTTTTTATGATGTCGTGAGAAGGAATGTCCCTGTTATATGCTCCATTGCTCCATTAACATTTAGGCTTTTTAAAATATTGGGCTGCAATCTGCATGTTCTTTCTGACCTTGACATCCAGAGGGCAGTCAAGTAAAAACTCCTGAGTGCAAATCCGATGAGGAGTCTAACCTCTTTCACTTCAACTACAAAATTGCTATTGACTTGAGATCAAAGAGAGGTCCCATGTCTATTTTTAAAGGACTGTGTTTATTTTTTATTAATTCTGATATTTTCCATTACTTTAAACTACTTATGTCCAATTTTCTTCTTGAGTTTATTTATTTTTAGATAAAGGTGCCTCACTTGCTTGTTTGATGCCAACAGACACAAGTTGCAACTAGAGAAATTTCAGTTGGGTGTTAGGGAAAAAAGGAATTCACAAGGTGTTCAAATTCTGGAACAGGAGCCGAGAGAAGTGGAAATGAAATTTCCAGTCTTAGAGGTATTGAAAACTCGACTGGATACAACCCTGGTCAGGCTACTCTACCTTGGATTAGGACCCTGCTTTGAGCAAAGGGGACTGGACCCTTACTGGAGATTCCTTCCATCTCAAATTATTCTATGATTCTATGTTTCAGTATCCTGAACTCACTTTATGTGATCTGTTCAAGAAACTTTGTTGCTAACTGAATAAGGAATCAGGCTGGCATTTGCTTATGTAACTAAACATCTCTCCTAGATAATAACTCTTTCATTTAATATATGAATTCCTTCTTACAAGCTAGCCTAAACACCTTTGCTATTCTGTCTTCCATAGAACCTATCTGATGGGATCAACACAATCCAATTGCAGAACTTCTCATTCCTGTGGCTATTATGTAGTGCATAGTGGCTTTCCAAACAAAATATAAACTACTTAACATGTACAATGATGACAGAATCCATTGCAGTTTACCCAAGAGCAAGCACATCTGTTACACTGTGACAAGCACTTCTCTTTTGTAAGAGTTCTGCCTAAGAACTGCAGGAGTGAATCCATCATTCCTGTTCATGTCACGTTCCCACTGCTGCTTGAGCTCTGACTCCCTCTCTTCCCCTTCCCAATGCTGCCTGTCCCGTACCTTGCAGACCCCTCTACCTGACACTTTTCCTAGAAAGGGAGAAAAGCTGAAGACAGAGGCACAACCTGGCTAGATGGCAGAAAATAGCCAGCAATGCTCACAGTGCTCTGGCTGATGGGGGAATACCCTCCCTTGAGAGCAAGAAGAGGCCACCCACAGAACCAGACTGAATAAAGAGCAAGCTCTTGTGTGTGATGCCAGGTATGGCCAGACGGCGTGGAATGGACTGCACTGAATGAGTAGAATGAGTCATTGTCCATCGATCAATTTGCTACTAATCACTGCTGGGTTGCCAACCACAGATTGCAGGCTTTTATCCCAGGCGTGAAAAGAAAGGTGAATGGGTTGTGCAACATGTTATGGCCTCTCTTTGCACTCATCTATCAAACACTGCATAGACAAAGTGTTCTTATGAGAGGCCAGAAGCAATTAGTTGTAGATGAAACTCTCAATATTGGAGCTCAGTCATGCTGACAGGGCAAAGTGGATGAGAAATTTGTGCTTCTCCACCCTAATGAAAGATCATCCTTTCCCAGTTTATCACACCAACCTTTTATCATTCATCTCTCACACTTTTTTTTTTCTGTGAATAGAAATTGCCAATATTTCACATGAAACCTAAAACAAATACATGAGGTCAGTAATTAACTTCTACAAGGTATCATCCATGGAGCTACCCAACATGCGATATTTTCAAAGGTTTTCAAGGAGTTTCCTCTAAATGCAAGCCAAGTGTATTTAGGGAATAAAAGAAAGAGAAAAAATTAGAGATAAACAAACACAGAGAAACTTACTTTCCAAGAAAAAGAGCTTCTTGCAAAAGTTCACTTGCAGGGAACACAAGAAATGCCTATTCTTCTCCACACAGGCAAAAACTGGTGGAAAGGAGGATAACAGAATTAGTAGAGCAGGAATACAGCCGGGAGACTTTTCAGTCTGTTTCCTCCAAGAGGAAGTAGTCCAACTTCTCTGCTTTGAATGGAAATACGAGTATGATAAGATTTCTGTTTAGAGAAATATATTGGGTAAATCCCGTTTGCTAAAATTATTTCTGTAACATAATCCAGAGTTATCTTTACAGATCTGTTGTTGATTTTAAGCCTCTTGCTAAACACTCTTAAGTGCTCTCTCTTCTAGCAAGCACATAGTCACAAATGTTAGTAATTCACTCAAAACCCCCCCAAACCCAACAGCGAAACAGCTAAAGAGAGAAACTGCGTCTTGAAAGAAGAGTTTTAAAAACTTATTGAAATGCTTTCCTTCAGAAATCTCATAGAAGCTCTTTGATCATTTCTACCTTTCCAAACAAGCTGCCGTCTCTTCCCAGTATAGACCGGAAACCAACCATCTCCTATGGACCACTGCATCCACATCCAAGCAGATCTGCTGCATTCTGACTCAGCAGGAAATGACCATCACACTCGATTTTTCCAGCTTGTGCTAAACTCAATGCAAAAGAAAAAAAAAAATCACAACCCAAACTGCTTCACTAATCTGACATTTGAATAGACCATGTTCAAAGTGCCAGCAGCTATCACATGCTCAACCTGTTCCATGCCACATTTCTGCTAACATTGGGTGGGTTTTAACAATGGGCATTTCCCTGTCAACTCTAATCAAAGCGATGCTTTGCACAAGAGTTACAGAATGTGGCGTACTGATCCATGCTCAGTTTGTGGTCAGCTGTATAAACTGTTATGAAAAATCTTGCAATCCTTTTCTCAGAAACATAGTTCTCAGTGGGAAAGGTTTCTCAAATAACTATGCATGGAAGAAAAACCCTGCAACAGACAGAGCAAACATTTGTGTATTGACTGCTTCACGAGTGACTAATATCAAATACAAGTATTTTTATCAGAAGTTATTGTTACAATATTTAGAGTCCTTGCCTGAGCTCTCTCAATCCTCTACAATAATATCACAAAAATACAAAGTACAGAAGATTACAGCTTTTCATATTCAAAGCATAGTTCATGGGTCTCTGATTATTTAGTATGAGAAGTCATGTAATAATGTGCCATTTATATTAAAAAAACCCCAAACAACAGTTAATGCTATTTTTAAAAATGGTTTCTTCCCCCTGTAAGTAAGCAGGGATGTTTTCATCTAACACAGGGTTCACTTTATTCAGTACTGTGACACTGGCTCTTAGGTAACTTTCTGCATCCTTTTCATGTGCATATTCAATATCACCAGACTCCATTTCCTCTTTACAGTATAATTTGTAATACTTTTTTGTTATTCCAGTAACTCACATTATGTGTCAAGTAATAGTGGAAAATGGCATGAATAAACAGTGAATGCCTCGTTAAAACTCCACTGTCCCCAATTACTTTCTTTCTAGCTAGAGGCTACTACAGTATTGATATGAATCTTAAAACTGATTATGAAGTAGAAAAAAAAAGTTTTATTAGTTAGGCTTGTAGACACAAGCAAAATGTCTTTCAATACTTCTTATGAAGGATTTTTTCCTCATATATAATTCATAAACTATTTATACAGCAATATGTTGAATGACTACTTAATGTGACATACAGTTGTGGGTTGCTTTGTAGCTGTTTTAAGACTAAAACTAATAAAGGACAAAGGATCTCATCTCTTAATACTTGTCTTGATTTAAACAGATGATAGGTAGAAAGAGATGGCTTGACATTTGTATCTAAAATGGTAACATTTAATTTTGGAAATACACTAGTTAAACAGAATTGATTCCTTTTAAAATGATTTTTCATTGTTTCACAACCTGCTTGCTTGGGCTGTTTCAGCATCTTCTCTTGTGTTGTTTTCTCACTGCCAATGGCTTTTCCTTTATGACCCTGAAACCAAGAAATTATCTACTCCACAATAAGAATATATTTCACGATAGAACTAATGACCTTACTGTTATTTTAGAGAAAGTTTAGACATTCTCCTCTCTGGTAGCAGGGGTGGTCTTTAGCAGCTTTCTTGAATAAGATGGAGTTCTGTTTATCTGTTTCAGTGTTTGTGTCCTTTAGAAACTCTTTGGAGAATTGAACAGGCTGTAGGACATTGATTCTAGAATACGACTTGAAAAGACACAAAATGATAAATAAATATAAAGCTACCCAGTATTTCTTAATATAGGCATAAATGTTTAATTACATGACCTACAGATATGTCTAGCATTTATCTTTAAATTAGGAATTATTAAAAGCCAATATGATTTTGTACTCTGTTTCAGAATGTGAAGAAAACACCAGAGAAGTTTACCTCCTTGTTCTGCTTGCTACTTTATGCTTGAATGTAAGTAATTAAAATAAATTCAGAAACACTACCTAATAACTTTTTGGTTTTTAATCAAAATTACTATTGTACTAGAATATATTAGGTGACACACAAAATGTAAGATGCCCAAAATATGACAGAATTCTTTTTCTTTGGACGTATTTTCTATGTTACATAATTTGGGAGGGACCAGGTGAGACAGAATTACAGAAAATTAATCTTCCTTACATCGTTCAGTGAGAAATTCCTCTTTACACAGGGGAATCATTTTAATGCACTATAATAAGTTCCAATTAACCTTCAAAATAAGATCTAGATAGAAAATAAGTGTTGCATTAACTTTGTCCTAATGGAGCTGAAAATAATCGCAGAATAGCCTAGAAATTAAGCTGTACTTTGTGCTTTTTCTATTGTCATTAAAAGCAATCCATCTAATACTTAAGTATGTTTAACCGGGTTCATTCAGTTTTAGACATTTTTGAGGATATGAATATGTATAAAGATTTTACTATATTGTCTGTTTTATCCCAATAGGCTAGTACAAACAGAAAACAGAAAGGGTAGAGGACCGCACAGGGCAGTACTGATACTGAAGTTTATGTATTGTTTGCATATATTTGGTGACAAGGTTTTCTGCTCGAAGTACTGCTCAGAGTTTGCACATTATCCCATGTGTAAAGGGAAATAGTAAAAAAAACAACTCTAGTTACTTCAGTCATAGAATGTTTGAAAATGTAAGACAAAATAATCCACATTCAATACAGATTTCCACTTATAAACAACTTTACAAGCCTGCTTTTCCACCAGTATATCCTTTCTGAAAAGCTGGCAACCGAAATCTAACCTAGCTGATGTTGCAGATAGTCACAACAGCTTGAAAAAGGAGGGCTCTGAGGAAACAATGCTTTAACCTGGATATAGTAAACTGTAATTTTAGTATTTAATTTACTTAGAGCACACATCTAAAAACAGTTACTGCTGGGATTTGGCAATATAGCAATAGCTGGCACATATCCCCTCCTCATCTGACATAGTTATATATTACTAGAATTGCAATGATGTAACTAAGAAAAAGTTTGTTTAAAAAAANACATATCCCCTCCTCATCTGACATTGTTATATACTACTAGAATTGCAAGAAAAATTTTGTTTAAAAAACTTATCAGTGTATTTTAAAAAGAGTAAACATAAAAACCCCCAAATGTTATGGAAAATATAATATAAGTAGATCATGTTGACACATGGTAAAGCTAAGTTGTATGTCTTTAACTGCATTCATGGGAACTGAATGATCCCAATAGACAAGTGTCAATGAGGAGACGTTAACTTTGACTATAACATGTATTGCCCTCTTATGAAATATTTGCAGGAGAAAGTCTGTTTGGCTGATTTATACACAAGGGAAATAATTTTAGAAGTATACCATGTTTGTTTTTAACCGTATTTTTTTTTAAGCACTCGCTATTATTCCCCTGTGACAAACAGCCTTATTTTTAGCTGTCAGAGGTATTTTTCTTTGGCATTGAAAGTTCCCTCAAGTAATACAAAAGAAAAACTTCTTGTTAGGTTTTTGTATTAACTATAAGCAAATTACTATCTATGACCTCTATGGTCATAGAAGAAAATTATCTGTTAGTTAATTATTTATATTTTTTTTTATTTGAGTGCTTCTGCTGAAAATGAAGCAGCATCAGAGTAACTACTTCTGTCCAGCAGGGCTTCACAGTTGGCATAGCTGCTGCATGCAAACAAACTACAAAGAACAATTACTGCATGCACACCCATCATGCTAGACACAAGTACATGACATAAACTTGCATATATTTAAAAAATAGATAGAAGGAGTTAAATTAATTTGTGTCAAATGATATGTACAGCTCTTATTTTATTTAAAGAATACAGGAGTCCTCTTAAACAAGAGTCTGGAGGTGTCCTTGTAACTACTGTGACTGGGGACTGTCAGAGCCCCGTGAAGTGCTGCACCACCAGTCTCCCATTCACTGGAGTGTTCTGCTGGTGAGATTTGCTAAACTCAGATGAATGCTTACAAAGGACTTAAACTTCAGGGAGACTGATATTAATTGCTCTGCTTTTAACATGTCATTTAGGAATGAAATGTAGTATTTTTTTCTGCATTGTATTTCAAGTGAAGGACGAAATCCTCATGGGCTGACTCTACATACAGCAACAATACAGAGACCACACTCTGTAAGGAACACTTTGGCACAATTGCTTTCCCAAGAGAAATCCTCCCCATTGGTAATCTCAATGTCTCCTTGAGAATTAGCTCTCACCTGACCTCAGACTTTGGGTCAGATTTTCGTCAGTGAGCCAAAGAAAAATTGGCTCTACTTACTGTGTATATGTCACACCATCCTACATCATTCTTAAAGTACACAGAAACCTGCTGAGGATGAGCTGAACGATGACATCCTCTGGGTATTTCTGAAGGCACCACAGTCACCAGAAGTTGCCCTGAGACTAGTGCTACTTCTGGGAGGCACATTCAGGCCTGGGATGCCTTTCACATTAGGTAAGAGGAACAGAAACAAGCAGGCAATTTGACCATGGCGTGTAGCAAAATCCAGTTAAGAATGCAGTGTATCTCCTTCGCACGTGTTTCTGGTAGAAACAGAGTGGCACAATGGCAGCTAATCCCATCAAGTCTAAATCTGATCAATACGAAACTGCAAAGCAGTTGGAAAATGTGTTTCAGCAAGAGTTGCCTAATTCTATTTTGGGACAAGGACAACCTGGACTTTCCAAATTTTCCATAATCCAAAACAGTTGCACTGGTCAAGTCTCACGAACTCAATGGAGGGTGTGAAATTTGCTTTGCTTTGAGCAGAGAGCTACAGCATTTTGATGTCATTTGTAGCTGCAACAGTTGAAAGGTTAAACTAAATCAAAATGTTTTAAGTGTGCCAGTTAAGCATATTTAAAATACAAAATCCAGGAGAGGAAAGCATTGTTTCAGAAGTTTTGGAAGTAAGCAAGGCATATTCAGAAACATAGCTTGTACATTAAACTAATTAGAAAGGAAAAAAACAACTGCCACAAAACAGATAGAAAGAACATAAAATGGAATTCTAAAGGTTTAAAAAGACAGTCCTAGAGAGTTATTACACTTGCCTGTTCACCTGATTTGGTACACGTTAACAACAGACCAGGTATTGGTATTTTCTTAACTGGTAATAATGAATGGGGATTTTAGTTAAAGTGTTTTGCATCATATAATACAAGGCTAGAAAAAGTAGAAAATACAACACTAACAAGTTCTGAATTTCATTTAGTGTAATATAAACCCCAACATCGACACAGCAGCTTTTCAGTGAGTATTCCCAAGGATATCAGGTTTCCTATACAATATCACAAATGAGCAGCTTGGCTGAGGCTTATGGAATAAAGCAGGAAATGAAAAACATTTCTTGCCGTCTACTAAGTAAGAAAAGATTTTTTGATAGAACAGAAACATAACCAAGAGCATCTTGAAATTCCACATGTTTTAAACAACAGTTTTCTTTAAAATATTTTAAATAATGAATCTCCTCTGCTCTGTTTTTACTTAAGCAAGTGAATAGGAGGCTTCTGAATGTTCTGCTACTACATAAGTCTCTTTTCCAAAAGGGGATAGCAGAAAGATGAGTTCATAAGTGACCTTATTTACTAGACATTAGAGGATAATACATATTTCACTGTCTTCATTTCCAGTGTGCTGAATGCTTACAATTTGCAAGGAACTGAAGATCTAGGAAAAAAAGACTATAGAAATGTACTATGTATTTGGAAGCTAAGAAGCATTAGGTTTTATTTATGTTATTACTTTTCCATGGAAAGCTCCGTGTGCGAAGGACCAGTACTGCATACTGCTGTTTGTTAGCCTACTAGACAACAGTTTATAAAGTTAGAAATATTGCACTAATAATCAGTGCAAAAGGCCACACAGCATCCCCTGTGAATCTGACTTTTTCACATCTCTGCAAACAGAGACCGCCTAATCTGCAGCGTGTTAAAATACACCTTTTTCCTTGGGCTTGCCTTCTTGACAGAAGGAGCTCTCCCTGAAATTGAATAAAATGTAGTGTTTTCTCCAGAGTCAAATGATAACAGCATTCCTTAAGCACTTTTAAGCTCGTATTTATCCTTTTCTGCTCCTGGAGGGCTCTCTCAGAAAGTGCACCCTGAGAAAGCGCACCCTGAAAGGGCATTTGTCATTAATTGTCATGGATATATTTTGCAACAGCAAGTAAATCTACACTTTAAATTGCAGTGCAGTGTTGATATAACTGAGTCAGATCTGGTAATGGAAGCAACCTAGCTATGATAACATGTAGTTTTGGATGAGCTACATTAATTTGGTTTGTAAGAGATTCAGCCAAACTTATGTACCATTTCCCACTCCATCACCCTGTGCTAATATGCTGACATTTGTCTACAACCCGTGTCAATATATCTTGCCTGTCAGTAACCAGTCACTGTACGGTGTTAAGCTACAGAAGACTGCATTTTGAAATGTGATGGGAGATATCCTAGAAGACAGGAAAAGTTTTACCTTTCATTCTCAGAGTTTCCAAACTTAAATATGTCTCGAGTTTGAACTGGGTATCTCAGAGGATCAGTAACCACAGAGAACAGAGACTTCCATCTAAACTTACTCAAAACTTCATGCAAATGTTGCTATTCACATCATGTCTGGTTGTGTTCCTCCATAAAGATGCCTTCTACAGTTTTGTCACGCCCATTAATGTCTTGCACATTAGAAGCAACAAGGCTTGCAGTAGGTTTTAAAAAATTTTAACTTGCATGATTTTTCCCAAAAGACTCCTGTTTCTGAAGAGCCTTCAGAGAACACTGCTGTACAGACAGATCATTAGACAAAGGTGAACTGAGAGAGAAGCAGCTGCTCAGAGAGTGAATTTTATGTTAAGTGGGTTCACCAGACCAAATGACTGCTGCAAAAAGCCAATCACACAGCAACGAGCACAGCTTTACACACCAAATCAAGTCAAATGACCAAATCTTCAGTGTGGAATTCAAACAGAAGTTTGCAGATCACAGGTTAGTTGAATATGCTAACAGTTATGGCTTTAAGCAAACAAATTCTACATATACATCTAAGATTGACTTCTAAGGACCAAGCTGATTTCTTGTACCAAATGCAGTGTGTGTATTCAGATAAATGTAATCCCACTGGATTGAATGAGCACGTCTGGGAAGGGACTGCCAGAACATGCCTACTCCTTAGTGAAATTCTTTTCACCAAATGATTCAGACTAAAGTTTCTTACTTCAGCCAGTCCTAGTGGCAATTTTGCCTTGTTAATGAAGCATTCCTTTTCTACAGCAAAAGCCGATAGAATAACACACTGTCTATGCCCCAACCTCAAGCTTTCAATGAGCGCACTCAACCGCAGGAAATAAAAAGCTCTGTACAGCATTTTCAGTGATGCAGCTTATGGTATAGTACAGCAATGAAAGTGTTCTTTACTTTTAGGCCAGAGTGGTTAAAAGCCTTTTGATTAGCAAAATGGCAATAGGGCATATTGTTATTTCATTAGCCAAAAATACTGTAAACGAGATCCTCTTGTGTAAATCAAGAGGATTCAACTGAAGTTGAATTATACATTATACAAATATAACGGCAGCAAATCACATTTACAAATATAATGGGAGCAAGGCCCTTTGTTTGAAAAAAAAAGTCTTTTTCCTGTTGCTTTCCTTATGGCAGCCTGTAGTTCTGAAGATGTGTGAAGAAAAACTTAAGGGATTTGTTCATCAAATCTCACTGAGATTATCTTAGAAAATGATAGCAGAAATTAAATCTTGGATGCAAACATTTTCTTAGGACATACATGCAGGCCTTTCTCAGGGAAAATTCCTATTTATTGGGGTAACAGGGAGAAAGCTGGTAGAATTAAGCACTAGAAGAATACTGTATGCTTTTCTTGGTTTCTGTTTCATAGAATAAAAACCTTTTTGCCATTTCTAAAATTTGTTACTGCCTCATTTATTCAGTTCCTGAATCTGTAATCTCTGCTAAGGCAAAGGTCAGATTGAATTAACTAGGAGGCTGACACAAACAACCATTAATTTCTCCTTGGCTCTGTTATTGAAAAAAAATATAATTTTTTTTTAATTGTCACATAATTAAATCTTGGAAACAACTGTGCTTCATAATATATAGCCCCAACCAGGGAACATCATGAGTAAAGAGCTATGATGGCATCTAGTAATTCATAAAAACTGCGGGGTACTGTTCCCTACCGAAAAAGATAAATTTCTTATAATACACTGGGTTGTGCAGAAAGGAGCAGACAAGATCTCAAGGACAGTGTTTATGAATACATGAATTGTGGCAGCCCCACTGGCAGGATATCAAGTCTGAAGGACTTACTGATCGAACATTACGTGAATGAAGTATTTGATACCCTCACACAGACTTGGTATCATGTCCAAATGAGACATTACAGCCTCAGATGTGTCTCATAGTCTGTGAACATACCAGGTGGAACCACTGCCTTATTACACCAGTGGTTCTGAAAGACCTTTAGATCCCACTCACCATCAATAGCAATCCTTAACTTGACAAGATTTTAACTTGGCTACTCAGAAATGGAAACTAAAGCACTGTGCATTATAATTTTCTTTAAAGACTAAGAAATCTGGCTGTGCCAACATCATTAAGCACTAGAACTGAAATGGAACAAAAAAGGACCTTCAAAGTAAACGCTCGCTGTCTTTTCTAAGTGCTCTCTCTCACTCACACCTGTGCAAAGCTGCTGAGCTCAATTCCATTGAGTTACTGATGTTGCATGAGTTGTATGAGCATGGAATAAAACTTACAAGATTGCTATCTCAGAGTCTCCAGATCCTTACAGAAGAGAGCTTTGAATGAGAGAAAAGAGAAGGCAGCGGTATGATGAATCTCACAGAGTTTCATGTATAGAGTGGACAGAGAGGGGTAAGTGCAAGAGAAGAAAATTTAGGAAAACCCATTTCCAAATCAGCATACTAAAGTACACAGCAGAAAGCACATATGGGGGGGACAAGGATTGAATGTAATAAAAACAAGTTTGAGCTGATACACAAGGTGAACTTGTGGGGAGTTTCAAAGATACAGAATTATAAGGTGCAGGAAGATGGCCAAAAAGATACAAGGGGGTTAGATAAGGGGAAGTGAAGCAATGGAAGCCATCAAGTCAGCTAGGAAAAAGTTGGTTACAGATTATATGTTACGAGTTACAGGAATCAAAGTAGGGAAGTATTTAGGCATATTAAGATATTAAAGTATTAAGGTGAGGAAAATTTTGTGTATTAGACTAGATGATAGGAAAATTTGGTACTAATCTGAACATGAAAAGAAATGGAGAAATGAAACACAGCTTCTGTTGTCCACCAAGTTAATGAGTGTGATAAATAGTAACTGAATGATAAAGCAGGAGAGGATGTAGGACCAAAACGTGGAATCCATTTTGATACTGGAAATACCAGTAAAATAGCTACAGTGAAATGTTAGAGAACCAGCCAAAGCACAACTCAGGTGAAAACTCTTTCTTTTGTTGCACAACCAAATTCTCTGTCAAGAGCAATTGCAAGTGTTAGCTATAAAAAGACCAACCAACCAAGAAAAAACCCACAACAGGAGAGAGTGGGGAGGGAGGGGAGTGATGCAGGGAAGAGATGCATTCCCAACATTTACTCCCCAAGTTGTCAGAACACCAACATGACAAATGGCTTGGTTCTTTTAACGGGAAATTCTATTATGGGTAAAGGCTGGACAAGGAGCATATGATAGGGTTCCTAGCAGATACTTTAATGTTTTTAAAGAAACAATATTTTCTCAGGCAACAAGCAGACCAACAAGCACAACTCATGGTCTGCAGTAGAGCTGACAAACATGCATGATTTTGAGCAACATCCCTTCATTCTATACGTACAGCAACATTACAGTAGAGATGAATGAGGGAGACTATTTGTGGCTCCAGCCTCATACAGTCAGCTCAGCACAGTGGAGAACTTGTTAGGATGAGGTCTGCAAACTGGGGAGTTGAGTCTGGGCACTGTATTTTTATTTAAGTGGATACATAATCCTCATTGTTTGTGATTGATCCTGTCTGAGTCAGTAACTGAGATGACATTTCAATCCCAGCACCCTGAAGTTCAGAGGTTTACAGCCTTCTGACCAAAAACATCCACTGGATGGAATTTTTTCAAGTGCAATATGATTTGAAAGATGGTCAAAATAGACCCGCTTGGGAATATGAAACTAGTTTTTATGCTCTGAAAATGCTTAGGTTTTTATTTACTTGAGCGACTCAAATCCATTTTTAAAAAAGAAAACATAAAGCTTCATATATTATATGCATGTATGTATATTTACATGAATTGTCACATTTTCAGATAATTTTCTTTGTAATATATTACCTTTTTGACAAATCTGATTTTCAAAAGCAGGTCTAACATACAGTGCATTTTCCAGGAAGGGTTACAGAGGAGGGTTACCTCACACACTATGCTTCCATGTCTCTGAATACCTTACTATTGATTGGGGAAAATACAGAGATATATGATATTTCGGGATAAAAAATTGCAATATTCACACTGAAAATGAGCACTACTATCCCCTCACAAAAGAAACCACATTGGGTAGGATACTGTTGCTAATGACTGTTGTTCAATTGGAATAAACCACTGCATTTCTGAAAATACAGAAGAAAAGCAGCTCAATATACTCCTTTGAACACTACATTGATAATTTAATGTTTTCATCTACAACTAGCACATGCGTACCATAATGTTTAGCTAGAGAATATCATCTGATGTTTCAAGAAAAATATTCAGTCATAGCTGTGCCCTACAATCAGTAGTCTAAAGGGATACTGATGGAGGGAGAAGGAGTAACACATACAAACACAGACATTCCCTGCCTCCAAGCCCACTTCAGCCAGAGGACACTAAATGTCTCTATTTCAAATGCTGATTCAAGACTGAAGATTTAACAGAATTATCAGGGAGTTACGTAAATAAAAGAGAAGCTTGGTTTAAACAATTTAAAGCTGGGACACAATGCCATTATCACAATGCCTCGTATTAATTATTATGTTTGCTCTTTCTGGCCTGTCACAATGATGAACAATAATGATTGCATAATGCCAGATATTCACTATTTAGCTAATTCACTCAGTCTAGGCAGAGGATCAAAGATGTCTCTGTACTCTTCTATTCCTTAACAATGGCCCTTTTCGGTTCCAAACGTAACTAAGAGAAACTGTAAAACTGGCCTGACCTGTGCATATCTTGTCTGCCATACCCATGGCCTAAAAGCTAGCTGCAGGAACTCAATGGCCACAACTCTTAACCTCAGCCTTTCCAGGGCAGCTGGCAATGTGGAGATGCAGAGCAGAGCTACACCGCTTCAGCTCCCCTCCTCTCAAACCACCAGCAGACCGAGGACTGCCTCTGGTGTGTCAGTGGCAGTGCCATTCTTTGCTTCTGTGAAAGAAAAACTGGGGAAAAAAAACATTTCACGGACACCTGGAGCTGTGCAGGGGAACTGAGCTTTGTCAGTGTCCTTGCTGGACCCAGCGGGTTTAACAGAACAGACCTCCAATCTTGGCCCATTTCCTCCCGACACAATTCCCTGTGGTTCCCCTATTATGACTTTGCCCATCAGTGAATGTATGAGGCTTGCTGTTTGCTGCCTGGCACACTGCATTTCTTTTTGCAGATGGGTGAATAACCATTCACATCTCTGACTGGAGTCTTTCTTTTGCTGGAGACACGCAACTGGACTTGTGTGGGGCAGCTGCTCAGTATTTGTGTGCTGGTCTGAGTCACCCAGTACGTCACAGTGGACAAACTATGTCATTTCTGGAGCAGGCTTCACAGGAACTGTGCCACTACTTATTGCTATGAATGCTGATGAAATTGCTATCCCAAGATTTGTTTCTTCACTCAGAACAATACGATCTTGCAATATATGGACTCAGTCTGGTATTTTTTTTTCCACAAGTCTTTCAGACTTTGCCTGTTTTCTGAGCACCCCACGCTCCTTCAGTGTATTCTCTAGAAAATTTGATCTAAACATTGCAGTGTGTTCTAGCAGTGCAAAGTTAGGTATTTTAACAAGCATACTGCCAGGATAGAAATTCATTCTCATCCACATGCCAGTTCAGAAATCCCACTCTTAATGTGTATTTTTTCCCCAAAGACCCATATCTTTCCTACTGTAAAAAAACTAAAACCAACCCAAACAAAAACACCCACAAAACCCACCAAACCATTCCAATCAATTTCAGCTAAAAGAAGTGATGCCAAATAATACTAATCTCCTTCCCTGGAATTTTCTGACATACCCTACCTGCTGCACCTCTGTCCGCTTAGACTCTAAATTCTGCACAGAAAAGGTTGTATCTCATCTTGTCCATCAAAGATATTGCTAACATTTTAACAATAAATAATTAATCTAACCCATCATCTATGTGCATTATGATAACACACACACTCGAATTTTAGTTTTATGCATATAAAAACATCAAAGCAAACGTCGATTGAAGCCGCCCCCGCTGATTCTCCAAACATCCCAAGACAAATGTAACTCTTCAAACATGATCAAAAGAGCTCTGGGCCAGAACTAATGCGGTGATATTAACTTACTTTTCAATACAGACAGTAATGTGCTGATCACTGTATATTATTTTGGTTGTTTGTTTCCCAGGAGTTATTATTTGTCAAGGCATTATCTCACGCTTCCTTTTGCTCTTTGTTAGTGCTTTGGTTGACATTGCTAGCGTGTGAGCAGCAAAATAAAACATCTAGGATAACTCTGTGAAACACATTTTTTAAAAGTATCTGTGCTCCAATGAGGCTGGCTTTTCTGTACCCAGACAAGATCGTAAATGCAAGTAAGGGTGTGACAAAACTAAGTGCAAAGATACAATGCTATTGAAAGAGGTGCAAAGTGAAGCAGTAAAAAGGAGGAGAAATCAAATACGCGGCAGGATTGTTTGTTACAAGTTACTATTTTACAGTCAGTGGACAGATACTTCTTTTTTAGACACCTGCATAGAATTATGTTCACAGCAGCTCTTTACTGCTCATATTGTGTGAAATTGTTTCTCTTCCTTGAGCAACAGGCAAACAAAAGGTGACAGGGATGAACTTGTTAGTACAGTATTTTACAGCACTGTATGTAGGCAATTTCCACACACACATGCTATCTGTGATGCCAGTTTACACTCTTGGTCTATCTGGCAAATATAAGTATACTTGTATGTATATCTGCACAATTTAAAATATTATAGCTCTCTTGAGTGGGTAGCATATATAAGTGTGTGTCTACACACATGTGTGTGAACTACAACTACAGAAAAGCTGTTACCCTCTCAAGAGACCTACAGAACTTCACATACACACTGGGGGAGGCTGGGGAGAGGTCTGGAAAACAAACCTTATGGAGACCAGCTGAGGGAATTGGGGTCATTTAGCCTGGAGAAGAGGAGACTGAGAGGAGACCTTATTGCCCTCTACAACTATCTAAAGGGAGGTTGTAGTGAGGCTGGTGTTGGTCTCTTCTCCCCAATTGCTGATGACAGGACGAGAGGAAATGGCCTCAAGTTCCATCAGGGGAAGTTTAGGTTGGAGATTAGGAAGAAATTCTTTACTGAGAGGGTGGTTGGGCACTGGAATGGGCTGCCCAGGGAGGTGGTGGAGTCACCATCCCTGGGGGTGTTCAAAAAACGGGTTGATGAGGCACTTGAGGCCATGGTCTGATGGTCTAATGGTCAGGAATATGATGGGATAAAGGTTGGACTTGATGACCCTGGAGGTCCCTTCCAACCATAATGATTCTATGATTCTATGCCTCCCTCCTCCCTGTCACAAAGCCAATGAGAATTCATATTTTAGTAAGACTATGTCAACATGTGTTACTGAAGCCTTACAAATGCACAGAAAATTATCCTCAGTCCCTAAAAAAATACACTTCAGCATGAAGCAAATGTTTTGGCCATGTTACAATAATTTCATAAAAAGAAGCTTCATAATGGAAATGTGGCCAGATCCATAAGCACAGCACACTACTGTGGGACAAGCTATCTTGGGAAATATACCAGGGGAAGGTAGGGAGACACCATTGCACTCAATGTTTCTCCATTCCAGGGTTACAAAATGCTTCAACTTGCCTGTCAGATGGGTAAAGCAGTCACATCATAGAGTTTTATTTATTAAGAGACAGATGACACAAGATTAACTGGAAACATCATTCACTGGGGATTTTTGTGGGATCCATCAATATGCAATATTACTTTTTTTTTTTTACATCACCTGCACGCCATTAATTTTCAGCTCTGCCTTGCTCTTGCCAAGTCTTGTAAGAACTGTTCCTCTAGTTTGCCACCCAGGAAAGCACCCTTCTTCAGATCCCTACTTGAGCACATGTACAAGTATGTACATGCTTAAGTTCCACTGAAAGTAGATGTATGCTTAAGTGTGATCCTATTGGCCTAAGAAGATACTTTATATTCTAGGATATGATTTGGCAAAATAAAACATGTAAAATAGAGATGTGATGCTTGAGAAACCATTTTTGTGAGCTCCCAGGGACTTACCTGCCAGCTGCCAAGCTGGCTCACAGCTCTGTGCTCAATCTATTCATCCATCCACTCATCACCAAAGTGTCTGAATGATAACAAAAACAGATGATTCATCGTTGGTATGTTCTCTGTTCTATCTTTGTCCTGTGGGAAACATGGTATTTTACAATTAAGGTGTTAATATTTCAGGCTAAGAGAAACTTACCGTATAAAGAAGGCATTTTTTTATCTTACTGAATAGATACTTGTCCCTAATTTTTAAGACAGAGAGAGCCGGAAATAAAATTTTTCATTGTTAGCTGATCTTCAAATGAGCAGGTACCCACACCTATCTTCTCAAGTGTAAAATACCACCTGATGGCCAATGAAGAAAAACATAAGCTATAGAGTCAGAAGGCACTCTCCCTTTTGGTCTTTTAGATCTCATTAGTAAGATCATATTTCATTTCCATTTACTTAACAAGCATTATTCAAGGTGTCGACCTTGAACTTAACAGCAAAAACATCAAAGACTTATCTCAGAGACCTGGAGGGAGGATAAGAGAACTTCAGGTCTCCCATGGAGGGAACAGAAAGAAGAAATACATTAGAATATTCAAAAATGCAGAGACTGCTTCCGTCTGACAAGAACTTTGCTCAAGTGACACAAACAAAATGAAGAATTAACAAAAGAAAATAGCATTTGTCTTTGTTAAAGTATTTCTAGTTGCACTGTTATGGAATCAGATTGCTATAGAGAAAAGTATGATTATTTCCATAAGGTGGACACCTAACTTGCACTGTGAATGAAGCACGTAGATTAAAAATTCAGACATTTCTCCACTAATGTGTGTCAGAAGGGACCATCAAATAGGTGTGTTTCCAAGGCTGGGGGGGGGGGGGGGGGGGTAGGG